>CABEEJ010002920.1:76824-96306 GCA_901482245.1 Timema douglasi
CCCCCTCCAGCACCCACAAAAATCACTGGCAGGGACTTCCCGTCACTTCCCCAAAGACCCGAGACAATGGCTGAAATGTGCTGATCTGAGGTCGCATCCACCGGCAATACAGCCAGGCAATGCGACGGTCAACAAGGCCCCCACAACAATCCACCCAAGAACAAATCTCCACAGCCTCCGACATCAAGGAGTTGTTTAATTTCTTTCAAAGAATTGAACATAATTAAATTAATCAACCACTTCAAACCATACCTTACACAGCTAAGGCAGGCGAAAGACACTTCAGACAAATTAATGATAGTCATAGAAGGTCTGACTGAATATTTCACCACGGAATGAAGGACTAAAGGACGACATTGACAAAGAACATACTGCGCGTTTTTGTGTGGAACGTGAATGGAATACTCCGGCAAGCAAAAGAATTAGAAGATCTACTCAAAACTTATGCCATAGACATAGCACTTATAAATGAAACTCACCTAAACCCAACAAAAAATATTTATTTTTACGGCTACAAAATTTACAGGTCAGTTAGAGTAAATAAAACAGGAGGGGGGACAGCTGCCTTCATTAAAAGAAACCTCCCACATTATCAACACCATTTGAAAGACTTGATAACACTAGAGGCTACAGCAGTTAAGGTTAACACCAAAAGGGGGATTATTCTTTTCGCGGCGATATACAAACCGCCGCAGGCAACATTACAAATACAAGACTTGGGCAAACTTACGCAGACAGGAAAAATTGTACTTGCAGGAGACCTGAACTCAAAAACACACAAACTGGAACAATAGAACCACTGAACGACCGCACATTTACCGAACACGCATACAACAACGACTACCTAGTGATCGCACCAAATGAACCAACATTTTACCCTTCAAACTACCTACAGCAACCAGACATAATAAATGTTCTAACAGATATAGGAATCACACCAGAAGACCTCACGGTACTTCACGAGTTAGATTCAGACCACAACCCCATATTCTGCGAGGTAAGGATTACCGCAGATATTGAGATACAAGGGCTCACAAACAACCAAATAACATGTAATTGGGACACTTTCAGAACAACACTGGAAGACACACTTCCGGAGGTACACCACATTCAAGACACGGAAGAAACTGAAGCAACGCTTCACTTGTTCACGTCGACAGTTCAACAAGCCTACAAACAGAGCACAGTGAGGGAGTCAATCCCACACAACCTCCGGAAGAATAACCCACAACTAGATTTCCTCATAGCTCAAAATAGGGAAGCCAGGCGGGACTGGCAGAGCTTCAGAACCCCCAACACAGAGCAGCCTACAATATATTAAAAATCCAGGTTAGAAGAACAACCAAAAGAATCAGGTTAGACAAATGGAACACTTATGTCACAGAGGTAGTCACTGACACTAACAAAACAACTAAGGGGCAATAAAAAAAAAAGCAGTACCAGCCATTCATGGGGAAAATGGCGTGACCTACAGAAGCTCGGAGAAAGCGGTGGCCATAGCCATGACACTAGAAAAACAGTTCACACCCAACCAAAAACCACAGAAATTAATTGAATAGTTACATTAATTTTAGTAATGACAAAGTCTGTAATTAATTATTTGACTGAAAAAATAACAAGAACTGAATAAAGAGGTAGGAAATGGGTGCTTCTTCGAGAAAATCAATTACTCCAGCCAGGCCTCCACCGTGGCTCAGATCCCGCGTTAAACTGTAGGTCCTTCATTCCATCTCACAATCACCCTACCATTACACATTAGCGTAAGTGTGTATAACCCGAACGGGTAGTAAAGACGCGGTGATGATAATAATAATAATTATTACTCCAGCTCAAATACCTTGACCTACATTTCAGATATCATAAGAGAAGTTGAAATGCGCAACTCAACTTCCTAAAAGAGGACTTATGGTTTTTTTTGTTTCCTCTTTCAGGAAGATGTATTGTGTGTTTCACACTTCCTTCTGGCGAGTTCAGATAGAATGAAACCTAGGTTGAGGAATTAAATCTTTGTATAAAAGTTTCTTCATTTTATTCGTGCATTTAACTTATTTAAGAGGCTAATCAATTAATATAATAGCTCCAATATGGAAACTGTTATCCCTCACTGCGGCTTCGCGGTACCTGGTGTGGTCTCGTCGAAGTCCAGCTTCCGGGCGACGGTGGTTGTCAGGCGTCGATCTCGTGGGTCCAGTGGATGGGGGTAAGGAAGGGAGATGGGGGAGAAAACATAGGTGGGTTCTGGGGTGGTCAGGGTATGTAAATGGTAGCCCTCAGGGCTAAAAGGGGAAATTGGAGTAGGTGGGGGTCGGATGGTCGGTGTGGGGGGAATTCGAGGGGAGGAATTATCTACTCTCGGCGATCCTGGAGCGGAGTGTTGGTGTTCGTCGGTCTGGCGGCTGCAGTAGAAGATGGGTCCATGTGTGGAGTACTGTTTGGTTGCCGCTGTCTTCTTTAGGGTCTTCTGTCGGTGGGCCTTGCCGGCGCGGCGGGTGTATCCCATCCCATGGGGTCACCGTCGGAAAGGACGATCAGGTTGGAGAACAGAGTCCCGGCAACATGGAGTCGCAGTGGGAGGAAAAGGAACGTCCCGGCAACACGAAGTTGCGGTGGGAGGCAAAGGAACATCCCGGCAACACAAAGTCGCGGTGGGAGGGGAAGGAACAGTCCCGGCAACGTGAGTCGCGGTGGGAGGTAAGGGGTAGTCGTGGAAGGAATAGATGACGACGCAGATGTTCTTTCGTGGAATGACAGTTTATTATGCTCTTTAAAAAGGTGGTTCACCAGGGTGGGTCACCACTAACTCGGATCAAGATTTCACCGGGTTATTTACCCTCTGCTGCTGCCTGGCCTTGTCCAATCAGAGAAAAGGGAGCTTCCCATTGGTTCGGGAAAACGAGAGTGCTATTGGCCGCCAAGCGAGCCAATAGGAAGGAGGGAGTTGATTACAGAGGTAAGAGCGTCACGGACGGCTCAGAAAACATGGATCGCGAGCGGTCCAGGCAGAAGGGAGGGGGGGTTGGAGCGGCCGGTACGAGTGCGCAGGAAAGATACAAGGCTGACTGAACAGTGAGGTACAACAAAGTCCATAAAACAATAGGTACCATAATTTTTAAACAGTACATTGTCAAGCAATTGTACATTAGATTGTCGATGAAGTAAAAAACATTTATTTAAAATATGTGTTTGTTACATTCTCCTTCAAATCACAATTTTTCCAAGAACAGTCGATATCTATGGTTCTGTGTTGAGTTCCTTGGTGTCATCAGCATCGGCACACATTTCAATCTCCACCACTTCCATTCCTTGTCCGTAGACACAAGCATGGATGAAACTCCTGACAATGACAAACAAAATAAATAGTTAGGGCAGGTCAACAAAATAATATATTCATCATTCATGAGATGAGTCACTCAAATACCGAAATTAGTTGATCAGAACTTGTCATTAAATGAATATAATTGAACTGTAAATAATTGAAGAACAAATAAAACTTAAAAATTCAAACACATACTTACTACATTTATCTTTAAGTAAAAATTTATTTTCATTTTTTGAGGTAAACTGCATTAGATTTGATTTAAGAGAAGTCACAGGAAAGAAGGGTTGTCATCTATGATTACCTTTTACATGTTCCTATATAAGTGTTATATAATTATTTACCATATTTCCTTTTTCTTTCGATTTTATTATTTTGGTTCCGTCTTTTAAGAAATTGTAGTTTCATACTCTCTCCAGATGATTCCGACAGAATGAAACTTAGGTCGGGAAACTGGACAGTAAAATATTTTCTTCAAGAGGCAGCCATTAGTTCTGTGCCCAGTGGCAGCAGTATAAATTTTGTAATGTGTTATTTTCATTGTAAAAGCATATTGTGTTTGTTCCATTCTATGTGTTTCTATCCACCTTTCTTGTACCGTCTTCCAAATACTTTTACATGGTAACTATTATCACATAATTAAATAACTTATTTATTTACTGTGTTGGCCCGAATATAATGAGATGTTTTTCTCCTAAAAATATCCTTCCGAAAACTGTACTCTTATTGCAGTCTAACATTTTTTACTGAAAAAAATACACGACGGATTTCTACATAGGTCTATTTTATAGAATGCTGGGACTGTACCGGCCAGCTTGAGTGAGTTTCTATTAATAGACTCGACAGCAAAACAAAGCAAGAAAGATTGTGTCACTGTATTGGCAGGCAGGTTGGAAGCTCAAGGCCAAAACGGAGAGGATTGCCCCCCCGCCCCCCGCTCTTCAGTGTTGCTGGTTGGCTGGAACCTTGCACATATAATATTTCATCCTTTCAGTTGTCAGTGAACTGTTGATTCGGTAGGTCAGTGTTAGTTTGTGCTGTGTTACTGGTAAATATCATCTATGGCGAGTCTGCAAGTGAATGGTTGTATTGAAAATAGGGCTTCCTCGGCTTCTCAAGTAAGCGAGGGAATGATAAGAAGAATAAGAAATGAGGATGAGTTGGAAGAAGAGGAAACGGAGGATGAGGACTGGACTGGTAGCTTTAAATAATAACTAAGGTGAAGGTTTTACCTCTGTTACTGTCATAATGCCAGGTCGTATTATATTCAGAGCCGTACTATGTTCGGGCCAAAATTGTCATTTTTAGGTTATTTAGAATATTTAAAACTATGAGGGATAGCCAGCACACTTATGTAAGTGATAATGAAGTATAAATTGTGTAGATAGAACACAAAAAAACACAACAAAAACCATTTTAAATATGAGGTTTCACTGTCACAGGCAGCTTCTTCAGGTCAAGAGATTTGAGTAACGCAGTCCAACAAAGAGCATCACTCTGCTCTCTTGAAGAAGTTGTTCGTGACAATGAAAGCTTGTCCTTAAAAAAGTGTTTGCGTTTTCTTTAGTGTTTTATCCACATAATTTCTACTACAGCCTCACAAAGGTTAGTGTGCTGCTGGATATCCCCCATATTTTAAACTGTGTTTCAATTTTTCAAAAACTTATTTTTTGTTTTATTTTCTACAATTCTATCTTACTTATTTAATGACAAAGAGGAATGAATATTATGACTTACCCGTTCATCCAGACCTCCAGGCCGTGCAGATCTGGCACCGAGCTGCAGTACTGGGACTGCAGTGTAGCACCCACTTCATCTGGGGTCAAGGCCCAGACACACACCCTCTGGTCCACCCCACAACTCAACAGCAGCTGTCTGTGCTCCAAAGCCTTGACCCCAGTGATTTGCCCCAAGTGGGCCCTGCTGTTTCGCCACTGCTCTGTCACATGAGGTGGTTGTCTGAGGGCAGTCAGCACCAGACAGTTGTCGTCGCCCCCGCTGGCCAACACCGGATGTTCATAGGACTGTGATAGCCATTCTAGGCAGTTCACACCGGCCTTGTGGGACCTCGTATTCAAGATTGGCTCAAGCTCTGGTGACACCTGGTTGTTTGTGTCCGTATCATCCGCGCACAAGTCACTTGAAACAAGTCTTGTCATGTCCCAGAGCGCAACCTGTCCGTCACTGGCCGCAGTCGCTACAAGGTGTCTGCCCTCAAAAGACATGACAGACACCGTCAGCACACAGCAGCCGTGGAAACGAGAGCCTTGAAGATAGCGAATACCACGAGTGGTCGGATCTACCACAAACAACCTGTACCGTCAGAACAACAAACAACATGTACAGTCAGAACAACAAACAACATGTACAGTCAGAACAACAAACAACAAATGTACAGTAAGAACAACAAACAACATATGTACAGTCAGGACAACAAACAACATATGTACAGTAAGAACAACAAACAACATATGTACAGTCAGAACAACAAACAACATATGTACAGTAAGAACAACAAATAACATATGTACAGTCAGAACAACAAATAACATATGTACAGTCAGAACAACAAACAACATATGTACAGTAAGAACAACAAACAACATATGTACAGTCAGAACAACAGATTTATTATATCTCACCATATTTGGGTTATACATATACATAAATTAAACCAATGGAATAGGGTGGAGGAAGTTAGAATTTTAGAAGAAATGTTTGCGCATTTTTGTGGAGGACAAGTGGGAAACTAATAAAGAAAAAAATCCGTCAGTACATCTGACAAAGATATAATCCCTCAATTCCCTGTCACCGGCAGCCCAATCCAACATGTGAGTGTTGCGTTAAATCTTGCGACCACAGGTGCGTATTTATTCATCAGGGGATTACTATTGTATCACTGGCTGAGGGTCTACACAAGATTACTGTTAGAATACTGGCTGACTGGGGGGTCTCAAGGGGATTACTGTTGGTATACTGGCTGACTGGGGGGTCTCAAGGGGATTACTGTTGGAATACTGGCTGACTGGGGGTTCTCAAGGGGATTACTGTTGGAATACTGGCTGACTGGGGGGTCTCAAGGGGATTACTGTTGGACTACTGGCTGACTGGGGATTCTCGAGGGGATTACTGTTGGACTACTGGCTGACTGGGGATTCTCGAGGGGATTACTGTTGGAATAGTGGCTGACTGGGGGATCTCGAGGGGATTACTGTTGGAATACTGGCTGACTGGGGATTTCAGGGAAGGAATGATTCCATTAGCATCAGATCGCAGACAATAATATAACAGTTGTGTGAATACTAATTAAGCGACGTCTACCTTAGCCAAGCGTCTGAGCAGGCTGCAATGAGGAGGAATGACCTACTACCCTGTCGAGGTACACAGCAGAGGTCCATGTAACGGGTCTCAGGGTCCACATCTATGTGGGGGCCCCCCTTGTTTGCAGGGGACTCTGTCTTTAGTCTGTGGCTCGCCAGCTCCTGGTAGTCTTTCAAACTACCATCTGGAACAATAAGCAATTCCTTCCTGATCAACTAGTATCTTTACAGTGCAACCGGGTCACTGGACCTTGAGATCTCCTGATTCTAGTGTAGCTGGGACCAATGCCATCAATTCATTCTCTTTCCCCTTTACACATATATATATATATATAAATCTATTTAAATATTAAGATAGCTCAAATGTTTTGATAGATTTTCATGATGAAATTAAATTAAAAAAATTAATAAATTCTTCAGGAACAAACTTAAAGAAAATAATATAAAGGAGTATAATGAGAAATGTCAAAAGTGTCTTGTGAAAGCAACCATTGTGTATAATTTCTAGGGAAAAGATTTTTGGGCACNAATCCAAACCTGCACTAGTCTGGAAGACGCGATAATCCAGACCTCCCCTGAATTAGTTTCCCACTCAAAGTCAAAATAGTGTTGTCTCTTCATATTTTCATGACACCCGCCTCGGTGGCGTAGTTGGCTAACGCGCTTGTCATGTTGAGCTCGACTGCTGAGGATGGGGAGATCGAGGTTTGAATCTCGGTCGGGTGAACTGAGGGTGGTTTTTCCTAAATGGTTATCTGCACTCCCTCTACGCAAATGCGGGTTCACTTCCTCTGATTCAACCTTCCCAATTCCTAATCCATTAGCGTAATTAGTACTTAAAAAGCATATAACCCGAATGGGTAGTAAGACGCGGTGCTAATCTTAATTAATTAATTAATTAATTAATCTCACCATGACAACTGGCTGTTTGACGTTTCGTTTTCCTAATGTGCTTATATTTTTACACAAATTTACTGCAAAATGTTGTCAAACACAAGAAGACACAAATGTTAAGCTTAAAATAGAAATGTGTGATGCTGGACTGACTCAAGAAAGAGGGTGATATCAATAAAGCTAGTCACAGACTATTCTGTATTCCATACAAAGAAAAATGCCACAGATCTAAGGGAATGTGTTCCAAAGCCAAATTAAATTAATAAAACACATGAGAATCAATATATCAATAATAGTATATCAATAAATTATTAAAGAATGTTTTTGTCCAGTGCTTTTTTTTAATCGTCCCTTGATATCAGAAAAGTAAGACTTTGAGGTATAAGTTTCAATTTAAAGTTAAGAGTCCCCACAGAGGCATATTTAGGGGGTCAGCATGTTTAGATCTTATGTATAAAACTACCACGAAAAGGATTTTTTTATTGTTTAGTAACATACTGACAAACATTTAGAAATTAGATAATGTGATTATATGGCCAAGTATTTTTCTTTGCTTTTTGAACCAATCAAATTAAAATGGTTTACTAAATATTAAAGTTAAACCCAACACTTTTTCAATTCGAAGACAAAACTAAGAGAATAATATGAGATATTCTCAAAGCAGAGCCGAAGTTTGAATATTTAAAAAAAAAAGTTTAATGTTCAGTAAAAATATTATACTTTGCATAACTACATACATTTATGTATCAAATGCAATTTACAAAATGCTGTATTTCAAATATAATTAATATATTCTGTCTTGAAATTAAGTTATTATTACAAAATGCAATTTAATTTTTTCTTATGCGAACACTTATTTATGATGGAAATAACAGTAGAATTTTTTTTTTAATAAACAAAATCTGTGTTTTGAATTTAAATTATTTTTTTCGGTGAAGCTTTGTAATTGTTAAATTTGTAATTTTACTTTTGAATCGAAGTCGAAGTGAAGTCTAAGTTTTCGAAGTTTTGCACACCCCTACATGCGAGTGTAGACTCGAAAGTAGGTTCATGAAAGGAATAAGGAGTTTGAACTCGCCTGTCTTGGTGGTGAGAAGCCACACCTTCAGCTCCGCCCTGCCTCCTCCCGACACCACCAGGGTTCTCTGCGGGTCCAGCGGACAAACAGCCACCGCTCTCACGCTGGAGATGTGGCCACGCATCACTGCTGAGTCAAGGCCACCATCTACTGCGGTCACTCTCACTGTTGTGTCCTCACTCCCAGATACTAGCAACGAACACCGGCCAGGTACTAGCCGTGCGCAGTTCAATGCCTTGCTGTGGAGCCCTGCCTGCCAACACACGCACCTTTGCGGTAAGTCCTAGGTGTCGAGAACACGCAGTCTTGTTGTGGGACACTCTAACAGTGACTTGTGGGTTGTCTAACCTTTAGGGGCAAGCGGACCAACTGCTTCAGGTCATGATGGCTCAAGTGAACCTGTTTGTCCTTGATGAACACTAGGGTCAGCTGGAAGCTCAAGTCCACGTGATAGTCCCAGGAGCGATGACCCCCTCCACACTCAACTTCCAGAACCAGCCGGGATTGGATGGGGTCCCACAGCACGCAGAGGTGCTAACACAGACCACAGCATAACATTAGCACATTTACAAATTTGGATTTTCATTTTATCTGTGAGTCCCAAGTTTGAATCTGAATCTTATGAATAGGAAGTAGAAATAATAATTAGATGTTAAGAAAAAATTGATAATGCATTAATATATTCTGATAAGTGTTAAATTACTGGTCTTGAACTTCGTTGTTAAGTTTGGCCTATAATTTTGTTCAGGATAGACCACTAAAAAGCAATATTAGAATCCTAAAACAAATTAAAAGTTTTATTATTTTTTAAAATTTTGAATTTGATATTTTCTCAAATCTTGAGTATTCATAATGATTTGTGGGTTTTATTTCTATACGTTAATAATCAGTAAGGCCCTACTGGGCTTGGGGACCGACTCCTGGAGAGTTGCTCAGTAAGAGGGACATAAGGTTGGTCCCCCCGAAAGTGTGCGAAGCTTCGAAAAGTCGAAGTCGGAGTCGAAGGTAAAATCTCCTTCGGCTTCAACATCTACAATAACCTTCACATATTCGAAAAAATTTAAAGGAAGGATAAAACTTCGATAAATTACCAAACGATTTAATGTTATCTTACTAAATATCACATGTTTCAATATTTGATCATTTTAAAACCGTTACTAAACAAAACTTTAACCACGACTAGTAATTTAACTACCATAACGTAAGCATGGATCAAAAGCGGGTAGGTAAATGTTAATATATCATATTCACTATCACCAACATAATTTTGTAAAAAATAAAAATACATATAAAGAAATAACACCAAGGTCACTGGTCGCTTTAGTTGTGCTATCATCCCCGCTCGCGTCTAATGTTTAGTCCATAATATTCTCTCTCTTTAGAATTATCTGTGACAAATTTACAAGTTCATTTTGTCACAGAAGTTTTTCACAGCTTCTTCGCGTTTTCATTATTATTCAAAATGGCTGATATATAAAGTGGGAAATGAAAACAGAATTTAATTTATAGCTATTATCATAGAAATGCAGATAAAAAGTCATGCATGTGTAAAATCTACAATATAATTTCATCAACTCCACAATGTAAGTAAATATTAAAACATTAATAATAATTTATGAAGCTTTTCAGTAAGCCTGTGTGCATTAATTATTAATTTAGGCCTTCAACTTCGACTTTTCTTCGCAAGTTTCAAGCTTTGCTTAGACTTGGCTTCACATTTAAATTATTATTATTAGCACCGCGTCTTACTACCCATTCGAGTTATACGCACTCACGCTAATGTGTAATGGTAGGGTGATTGTGAGATGAAATGGAGGACCTACAGTTTAACGTGGGATCCGAACCACAGTGGAGGCCTGACATTCCCCACATTCACAAGATATCTTGTCAGAGGTGAAGTTTACATTTAAAAAGTGGCCTTCACACACCTGAGGTAACACACCGAGTCTGCCTGACATTCCCTCAATCATGGTTTCTAATTTACCTTAAAGGCAAATGGTGGTGTATTTTGTTTCTGCTGCACATGAGTGGGGTAAGTATAACGTGTGCTTGATAAAAAAAAAATGCTGGAAGTTACGCTGTTAGCAACCTCTAGAAATCCAAGGACTAAGACCCCATGGGGGCCCACCAAGACCCGAGCTCCCCATTCCATGGGCAGTTTGTCAGCACTCAGGTAACTCAGGAAATTAGGACCATCGTGGTTCAGCTGGTACCGACGTAAGGTCCCATCTCTACCGGTAGACCAGATGTAGCCGGCATGGGACACCAGACTGCCGACTCCGAGATGGCTGTGAAGCCGTGGGAAGCTCTGTATCGGTTTCTGCGACATTTCAAGGCATACATTCACCTTCATTGTCCTGTTTGTTCGAAGTTATATGATAGAGGTGTGCTCAGCTTCGAGAACTTTGACTTGGCTTTGAAAAAATTTTAGCTTAGGGAATAACTAGTGACCGGTAAAATACTCTTAAATGTTACATTACAGAAAGAGTACCAACTAAACGACTTAAACAGGACCAATAGGTGGTCGTATAACCGAAATATCAGATAATACGAAAATAAGGGGAGGGGTTTGAACAAAACAAATCGAAATTAAATGGAAGTGTAGAACAGATATGAAATAAGGATTAGTAATTGCTCCATAGCATAAATTATAAAACTATTATTTTATTCATGTACACAGAATAAAGCATTTTAAATCAATTAAATGTAGAATTTATTTTATAGCCTATTTTAGTATGCGAAATGAAAAATATCTGTTTGAAAAATTGGTGATTGAAATTTGTTTCTCATAAATAAATGTCGGATAGTTGGCACTTTACTCTGTCATGTTACAGCACAAATTAACAATCGTATGAAAAAATCTGAAGTAAAAGAAATTCATGTCGAGATGATAAATGGACTTATCAGAGTAGAATGAAACCTGACAGACATGTGTGTAAAGAAATATTTTATAAATAATTTTAGTAGATAAAATCATATGATTAAATACAATATAATATTTTTTCAAGCGTAAAACAGTTAAAAAAACATCCGAGCTTCGAGGATATTTCATACCTTCGATTAGGCTTTGCTTTAGATTGAAAAGGTGGACTAGGTAGATCCCTGTTATAGTTTAATTTGTTTCAAAGCAGTCACCTTTCTTTACCATCCCGTCTTACTACCCACTCGAGTTATATTCCTAGGTACTAATTACGCTGATGGGTTAAGGATTAGGATGTTTCAGGGTCGAATTCATAGGTTGTGTAGCCAGATTTGTGTGGAGAGAAAATGAGATACCATTCAAGGGAAACCACCCCGACTGGGATCAAACCACGATCTCCCCGTCACCGGCAGTCTAGTCTATTGCGAGAGTGACGCCTTAGACCGTGTGGACACCGAAGTAGGTACACAGTTACTGTTTTCCAGTGTTAGGAGAGTAAGTGAATGGACAGGGAATAAGAAGAGACTCCGGCCAGTATATGTTGCTGCGATTATAAGAGAGAACAAAAACACCCAGAGTAACGGTTTGCGCTGCTAGTATCTGGCAGTTAGTTAGATCCATAACTACTTTAATATAACTTGGGATGTGTGGCAGACATAAAGTGGTACATGCAAACCCATATGACAACTAGTAATCACATCACACATATTAGCCGAAACAGATTATTAACTATAGCTCCATCCCTATCTCATTAGGTGTTAATAAACATATAACCCGAGTGAGTAGAAATACAAACAGAAAAACATTTATTCTGTTTGATTTTTCCTGTAATTTTTTTTTTTGCATAATTTATTAGTTGGTAACATATGACGTCCCACGCCCCTTGTTTCGAAAGGATTGTACCAGGTCCTGAGGGGCCCTTGTGGCCAGGAAAGTCCAGTGTTACCTGCAAGATGTTCGGAGCGTCAAGATCAAGATGATAAACGTGAACACCACCCATCCTGTCGCCAACCACTAGCGTAGACGCCTGCTGCAGCGCGGCGGTGAGCCAGCGCTGTCTACAGAGCGGGAGCTCTAGCTGTTGCAACCTCACACCGGCCCCGTCTGACAAACAAAAACTCACATCACAACGAGCCTTTTGAGAAGAGTCCGAATGTGAATTTTGCTCTCGGAGGGAGACCAAGAAAGATGGGAGGAGCAGATAACAGAAAATGTGCGAGGGATAGGAGAACAATAGGGGAACCTGATTCCGCGGCTGTGTGGTCTAATGCATCGCTCTCGCGCTAGACTGATCTGCCGATAACAAGGAAAATGGGGTTCGAATCTTGGAGTACTGAGGGAGGTTGTTCCTGAAAGGTTTTCCATTCTACTTCCATGCAAATCTACTCTAAATTCAACCTTCTTCATACTGAACACATTAACTTAATTAGTACGTATGCATATAACCTAAACAGTGGTGGGAGATGAAGATGGAGGAATTTTGGTAAAACTGATTTGGCCACAGGCTGTAAACTGATGAAGATAATGATGATATAAAGTGATTAATGTCTGAACATGGTGTTAGCAGGTCATTCTAATAGTCATTTCAGGACAAACTTGACAAATTAGATGACTTACATTGGTCATATTTAATGAAAGATAACACCAGATTCAATTATTATATTTTAGCTAAGGGTGATCGGGCACCCGAAATTTTGAGCATCTAAAACTCTTGAAATGTTGGGCGAGTATTTTTTATGCCCGTATTTTGATCGGGCATCTCAAGAACTTGGTTAGTATATAATACCATGTTATCACCAACCTCTAATTCAAACTTTGAAAAAAATTAGTGTTTAACTGATATTCTTAGTTGAATTATGTCAATTCTACTAATATTAAACAAAGGTAAGTATTATGTTTTATTAATTTGTAAATTATTATGTTTGCTTTCAACAAAACTACGATAATGTTTCTCACAGGTTACAAGTCTACAAAATAGCGAAATCAAGAATCCTATTATTTAATTTTCTCTATCAATGGCAACAACATAACAAACTTAAAATTTCCACACTGAGATTCTTAGGCCCCATGCTTGCAAAA
The DNA here is from genome assembly GCA_901482245.1 of Timema douglasi. Lineage (NCBI taxonomy): Eukaryota > Metazoa > Arthropoda > Insecta > Phasmatodea > Timematidae > Timema > Timema douglasi. The sequence goes on from CABEEJ010002920.1 coordinate 90,432, forward strand.
CCTTATCTCAAATTATTTTTCTTTATATTCTATAATTTATTATTATTAGCCAGATTTATTAGGAAATGAATAGAAAAGTATGCATCAAATGAACATTAAAGAGGAAACGGCCATTTTGTTTCAAGTAAACACGTTTTTTATTTTGATCTATGTATGTTACAAATTTCGTGCATACTGAATCCTTTCAATTATTTTAATATCTATTTGCAGTTATCTAGTTAATAAATTATAAATTGTGGTATAAAGTAAATAAATATTATTTATTAAATGTATGTACTAGACGGAGGGAGCAATTACTCAAAGAAAATGTAGAGGAACTGGTTATGCTCCGCCAAAACTTTCACAAAGCAAAGCAAAATCTGTTTTAGTATCAACTATAAATTCTTGAGTATAAAATAAACATATTACTTCTTTTAAAAAAAAAATGTGACTGTTTTAACTTGTAATTTGAAATTTAATAGGCCTGTGAAAAAATTGTTACTATCTTTTTTTAAATTAAATTATATTGTTAAATTTATAATTTGAAAGTTTATAAGCTTGTGACAAAGTTGTTTGCAAAATTAAATGACCACCCCTAATTTTAGCTCTTGCTAGACCTCTAAACCAGTATCTTCTATCCGGATACTAAACCGGTTCAGCTAACACCACACAATATACCTTTTATTGGCATTATAAAATTATAGAGACTTTCATTAAATTTACAGTCTTCCCTTTCCTTTGGGAATAGCTAGCAAAAAATGTCAAAGAGGATATGAGTGGTGATGTGTTGCCTAACCCCAGGGGCAGTCGATCTGGTTACCTGCCACATTCCATATCTCCATTTTCCCACCAGCCGCACAAGTCAACAAGGAGGTCCGACTGAGCCAATGGAGGGAGAATATCCTGCCAGCCACCAGCACTGCATCCAACTCTCTTACCAGTGACTCCTCGCTCACTGCAGAAAGCACAGTTCACAAGTCAACAAGCACAGTTCACAAGTCAACAAGCACAGTTCACAAGGTGCTGATTGAAACACTTCACAAGTCAATGGCTGAAAAGATTCTTGGCAAATATGATAGCTACTGTAGTGTTATTTATCATTTAAAACAATTAGGAATGAACCTCTTAGTGATATTCACTCATGAGTACAATATGTTGACAATATATATAAAACTGAATTGTGAAAATATAAGTGGCATTAGGAACTCGAAAGTTCATTACCGCACTTACAAATGTACGCCACCTATCCTTATCTTGAGCTAGTTCTATCCAGTCCACCTCATAATGCTCTCTTTTAGCTCCATTCTAATGTTTTAACGTTACCCTCCCATCTGCGTCTAGGTCTTCCGAATCGTCTCTTCCCATCGGGTCTGCCAGTCAGTACCCTGAACATGGTTCTAGATTCTCCCATTTGCGCTGCATGTCCTGTCCATTGTTATCGATGAGACTCGATTATCCTAACAATGTATTGTGATGAGTACAAGTTATGTAACTTCCTCCACTCCCCACTATCTTCATCCCTTATTGGACCAAAGTAGTAACAAACTAACCAACCAAAAATTCAAATTTATTCTTTATAAAGTTACTGATGGTTTAATTTAGTTTAGTTCTACAAACTATAGCTACAGTACTAAACATCACCTGCGTGTATGATAACAGTACCGCTGAGGAAGGCGAGGGCTACCTTGCTCCTACAAGGTGACATGACCAGGGACAAGCAGTTATCCGGGAGATGGGAGACTGGTTTGAGCCAGGCGGGGCAAATTCCCAGCTCACCAGCGATGGTCGTAACCACTATATCCCCCCAGGCTGATAGGCCAACTCGACAGGGTGGCGAAGAAGGAGTGATGGGAGTCGCAGGTGCAGAGGACCCAGGACGCAAGGCCCACACGCATATCCCTCCATCCCTTCCGCCTGTAGCCTGCGGACACACAATTTCCGGAAAACATTCGCTACGCAGGCAGGATTTGTTTCACTGCTAGTCTAAAACAGTGAATCATGTTCTCAACTTTTGAACAGTTTTTTTTTAAATTCAAGAAATGTAATGGCTACTTTTTAAATTGTAAAGCATTTTAAAATGTATTAGTAACCAAGATGGAAACTATAATACCTTCCTTATTCTGAATTAGGAGTTGAAATATTCTCTTTTGAAAGCAGAAGAGACTAAAATACAGACTAGACTATGGCAGCATGGCTAGAGGAAGGTCAAGGTCACTTAGATACTGTTGTTAACTGTTTCATAATTATGTGTTTTGTTGTGTTTAATTGTGAACTTTGAGGCCTACAATTTTATCCTTTTTTCAATTTTTAATTTAGATAGAAATTAAAATAACAAAATTAGACTAAAATAATAAATTTACTCCAAAACTATCCTCGTTTTTTAAATGGTAAAAGATGGGACATATTAATACTACTTGAAAAGAGAATCTTAAGGAAGATTTTCAGACCAGTCTGTGAGAGTGTGGATTGGAGGAGGAAAAGAGACACGGAAGACAGGAAGGATCAAGATTAAAGGATACACGGAGTGAGACCCCCCCACCTACCCCGGCCAACCTTGTGCGATATGGGAGCAGCAGAGAAGTGGGTGTGGAGAAGGCTTATTCGCGACTAGTTACAGTTCAGATGGCCAGGGGACTAAGAGTAAGTAATAGATGAGGCAAATAAAAAAAACTCCATGGTGTTAGCCCACGATCAAGCCATAACAACTGAACGACCGCCGTCTGTTGGCGAATATAGTGCCAACTTCTGCGGATAGAGGGTGTCATGTGGTCAGGACTACAAACACTCTGGCAGTTAATCTCAGTTTTCTAGGGCGTAACCACTACTTCTTTATTCAAACTTGTCCTTGCGAGGCTGAGTTGATCCTGTTCCAGACACACTGCTTCAACAGAAAATCTGGAAATGCTGGGGATCGAACCCATGACCTTTGACGCCTGGACCACAGAGGTGGTTTAAAATGGCAGTGGTACAACATATTTTAACAACAAATTAATACAGTTTTGTCAGTGTGATCAATTCAGCAAGAGTAAGCTCAATGTTTTACCAGAAGGTTGAGTACCGGGCTGTAGTCGATGGCCCATATTCCCCCACTCTGGTGGGCCTTCCACCGATTGGACAAGGCCCTGTCAGGTCCCCACAAACACACCTGGGAGTCCTGAAACATGTCCCACATCACAGCTGGGTTATTAGTACCAAGGACCACCCTTTCAGTGAGCATCAAATTGCAAGTACTGCCTTATGAGCCAGGATGTTTCATAGGATGTTGGATATTGTCAACCAAACACCTCGACTTAGGTACTCGCTTTGATGGACGTATGGTCTAAGGCAGAGGTCCCCAACCTTTTTTTTTACCTTAGAGCACATTCAAAACTAACGGTAGTGTGGCGGGCACCGATTACTTTTTCAAGGCAGATTTACTAACTCCGGCCAGGTTCAGAGGTCAGCCTCAACGCTATACAAACGACTGGTCAACTACCATGTTAAGTTTCCAACAGCGATTGTGACGTTACATGTGGTTGTGGGTGATACTCAAGGCCGTAGCCATGGGGGGAAGGGGAGGAGGATTAAATATCCAAGTTATTATAACTGCATCTAAATATCATATTAATTAAATTGAAACTCTTACATGTTCAGCACAGACTCAACATTAAAATATGAGTGAAGAATGACCCTGGGTGCAGGACAACTCCTGGAAAGCTCAGTTGTTAGAGCATTGGTCAACTGGTCTCTGGCTCAATTCCTGACCTACCTCTCCAACACTTGCGATGAAGTCTTCCGGTAGAAATACACTCTTCCAGACTCGAGCCAAGTGTCCAAACATAGTGTATTGCAGGGTGATATGGGCCCCCTGCCAGTCCTGAGACTCCTGCTGGGTACTGGGGGCCCCGCACCATACCCTCACGGAGCGGTCGTCCGAGGTGCTGTATATTCTACCACTGTCCGGGTCATAGGTGACTGAGAATATAACCCCCTGATCAACACACGTGTACAAGGTCAATAAGTGCTCAGCATCTAAATGAAAGAGCATAATGATAATAGTAGTAATAATAATAGTGAATCTCTTTTAGTCAAACCATCTATTGAGACATCCTATCTTAATTCTCCTTCCTTCTCCTAAACCTTTTACTGATCATTCTGACACAACGCTATTACAATCATTATTTGGGTTTAAAGGTGCATCGACACATAAAAGTTAATAGTGCCTCGGAAAAAAATTATTATAAGCAGACTATAGTCCCCAAAAGATGTAATAAATATAGTTAGCTCGTCTGCTTAGCACAGCAGATAAATACACTAAATACAATAATGAAATTTAAAAAACCAAGAGTTTTTAAATGCTACTATAAGTTTTAACAACTAATTCCAACATGGGACAGTTACCAAAAGAGTAATTCTCTAAGAGTGAGCCTTAAATGGCACTTAAAAGATTCGCCCGACATATAAGACAGAGTAAGTAAATAACTCCATCAGCAACAAGTGTAATGACATTGATTTTTTCGTCCTTATTAATATTTAAAATCTTATTTTAAAGTAAATATTTTCATTTTTTTTATTTACAGTTATTTTAAATTAAATTCATCTTTTCCAAGTGACAGCCATGTTTCTAATTTTCTTTCTTTTAGCTGCACGTGTTTGAAGCATGGTTTATTTCCGGATTGTATTACGCAGTATTCAAGGGCAGGTGCATATTCAAGCAATGCCTATTTTTAATTTTCGAGCTCAGATAAAATAACCCCATTGGTAGATGGAAAGAAATCAAGTAGTGATCTGGGTTTGAGAGTACAAAACTACATGGAATACAGACCCAGGCCTTGAAAGATGGCATAGTTTTGAGCTGGTCTTCCCCGCTGAATTGTCATGTGGAACAGACGTGGTTTGAACCACCGTTATAAAATTTATATTATCAACATGTTTGAGTGTTATATGGTGTAACAAACAATACGTATTTATTTAAATAAATATCAACAAGTATGTTTCTTAAAGTAACATCCTATCAATGCAGTTCAATATGACATAGCTAAAAGATGATCGACAAAGACGGCGAACGGCTCATAACAAAAGGAGCCCAACCCGTGGTCCATTACATGTGGATAACAGAGGTCACCATCTAACAGCATGTTCCCTTCGTACCATCCTCTAACACTCCTGTTTAAAAGATAGATTCTTCCCCATATATCCTGTGACCAAACAGCAGCATTTTAAGACAGCACTTGTTTATTGTTTGAAGACGTCGACTTATGATCATCGTCATCATCATCATCATCATCATCGTCATCATCATCACCATCATAATAATCATCATCATCATCATCATCATCATAATGAACAGTTTCCGGTCGCTGGCTGGGTCTGTATGGAACATAAGCCTTTCCAGCGTCTCCTTACTCCCCACATCCTCCACAATGAGCCAGTCTTCTCCTCTCTCCTACACACTCAATTGACATGCGATGCAGACCAAATATTGCCTACTATGATTGCTTTGAAGCTGTCTCTAAACATCGGTTAGTCGTGAGTGATTCTCGCGTCCTCTACACTACCTCTGCCATCTCTCACCTCCTTCGTCATATAGACAAGCTTCTCGCTCCCCCCTCTCACCCCAAAGGAAGGGTCGAGTGTAAGAGGCTATATACTCGCCTCATGTCCTGTGAGTCTGTGCAGGACTGGTCTATCCTCAACATCCTCCCCTTCACCGACGACCCACACCACAATCTCTCTGAACACTGTTCCCGCGAGGACCACCAAATCTGTCCAGCGCTTGCCGCTGACACACGCGCTGTACCTAGCACTGAAGTCAAGGTCACATATGACATGGAAACACAAGTGTTACAAGAATGGAGCAAGGAAACACAAGTGTTACAAGAATAGAGCAAGGAAACACAAGTGTTATAAGTATGGA
>CABEEJ010002921.1:0-62467 GCA_901482245.1 Timema douglasi
CTATCTCCATGTTTCTACAACAAAGGCTGCAACTATCTCCATGTTTCTACAACAAATGCTGCAACTATCTCCATGTTTCTACAACATATGTTGTAATAAGTTAAGCACGTGGTATCAGACACATAAAACACGCAAAGACAAAGTAACTTAAAGTTTCTGAAAAGCGAATCTGAGTGTTCTACAAATACCGTGGGATGAAAATGGAGTGCCACCCTGAGAAACTTTGATAATTGAATATATTCCCTCTTTCACCCAATAAATATAAAAGATAGTATTTTCCGCCTCGAGTTTGTGGACACAGCTGTTGTTAGTCTATAAGAGAGTCCGACCAACTTTAGATTATACATTACTAAGTAAATACTGTGTTTCTAGAAAACCGTAGCGTACATCCAATGTTGGTGTAATCACATACAATATAGAGGCCAGCAAGGTTTTTTTGTAAGGGAAATCGAGATCTTCATTTATCACATGAATTAATAATTAAACTAAGGGCCGGTCTTATGACTACCGGATAGATATTGCTATCGGGAGGTTAAAATTAGCGACCATATAAAGGTTATCAGCCCCTTTAATATTTTGCGCGTATTATGAACTGAATTTATCTCCCGTATAGCTATATGTAGGATAAATATATTTTTATGCAGTAAAGGCAAGGTTGATATTGTTTTTACTGGTGCGCGCATGCGTATAAACCCTGCTGCTACCGCTACAACCTAACGAGTGGCGACAACGCCCAACATTTGTTAAATAATGGCGGCTAAATAAGTACGAGGAAACAAATGGTGTCACGTGGGTGCATAAGCTAGATTATCTTGCAAGTACTAATTTCGTTGTCTGCCAAAATGTGGTCAATAGTTGGGTACAACGTTTACAAAATTTCATTTATTGCACTCACATTTTGATAATTTGTTCTTATATAAATATAACTCTACAAATAGCTTGTCGGCTTATATAAAAGTGTGAATTAAATGTTATAACTTTATATAAAGTTAGAGCCCGGGCCTGTGCTTACTAAACACGTGAACCAAGATTTTAACCTAACAACAGATTCTGATTGTAGAAACCTCAGGAAAAACAACGCGTCACTATGGCAACATCCATTTTAACTTACAAATAAAAGTTATCAGGTACTTAAACCTCCTGATAAAAATGTGATGGATAAATACATTTTATCTGGCAGATAAATGCTCTCTGGTGGTCATAAGACGCACTATTAGCTTATACACCAGATAGCAATATTTAATGGCCAGATTAATATTTATTCAGCGATCATAAGACCGGGCTTAAGTTAAAGAGGGACATTTTCAGTAGCGTGACGTGGCTTGTTACTAGGGTAGGAAGAACTGGTTTGGATTGTACACGTGGATTATTCTCACCTCTCATTAGAACACTCATTGTCCAGGTATCAATAACGTTACGTTACCATGATTCAAATGAGGAAAAAGTGGGGGGAGAACATTTCACAGTAACTTACAGTTTTAACAAGGTTTTTTGAAAGTTTAATTTAGCACACCGTCTTACTACTCGTTAGTATTTTACTCTAAAGTAATAATTACGTGAATGGGTTAAGAATTGAGAAAATTGAACTTATAAGAAGTGAACCCGCATTTGCGTGGAGTGAGAGAGGAAAGCCATTTAGGTAAACCTCCAGTTGACCTGACTGAGATTCGAACCTCGATCTACCCATCCTCGGCAGTTTAAGCTCAACGGGAAACCAGCGCGTTAGATAACTACGCCACCGAGGTGGGTTTTTACTAGGCTATTTTCTGGTTAGGTGGTCGAATGGTATTAGGCGTCACTCTAGCGATAGATTGAAGTGACAGTGACGGGTGATCGGGTATTGAATCCCAATCGGGTGTACTGAGGTTTTTTAAATAAATAATTTTCCAATATCGTTTCACGCAAATGTATGTACATTTTTTTAATAACGCATATTACTACCCATTAGAGTCATACACTTATGTACTAATTACGCTAGGGGTTTTAAGTAATATGAAGGTTTAACGTTCAGAGAAAGTGTACCCACATTTGAGTGGAGGGAAAGTGAAAAATCACATTGGTAAAAACCACCGTCAATATATCCGACCGAGATTCGAACCTTTATCTCCCCGTCATCCACAGTCTAGTCTACTGCGAGGGTAACGCGTTATACCCTACTATCACTTAAGTGGTTTGCAGTAACCCCGTGGCTTCTTTGGTGCTGACTGACAGCTCACAGCTGACTTCTGACAGTCAACATTTAGGTAAATACCTACATTTTGACCGTCATAAGTGACAGCTGCTAAACACACGTTTTTGCAGATCATATGGTTCGGCGTAGGAATACATAATTTGGTCTGGTAACTTTTCAAAGCTGTCAGTCAGCACCAAAGAAGCCATGGGGCTACTATAGGTTCACTTACTGTTAATACAAAACATTACCTATTCCTAATTTATAATTGTGATTAATACATAAGCGTGTAGGCCCAAATGGTTAGTAATGTGCGGCGTTAGTTAAGAACAAAAGATTTAAACGCACTAAGTAAATAAACAAACATAAATAATTAGTAACAAAGCTAACCAGTTTTAAGGTACAACTTGAGTTGTTTTAACAACAGTCCTCTCTTGTTGCGGGAAGTATACCTCTCTGTTATGTGGGGGGTGGCTGTTAATTAATTAATCGATCCTTATTATTGTTATCATTGCATTATTTCCTTGTTTCTGATGGTTTCACATGTTCGTCTACGCGATGAGTCTAATTGTGCATGATTAAAATCCAACTAACCTAATGTTTGTGTTGTAAGGATTGATGACTGCGTAATTATTTAGTACGCGTGGTTGTAAACCGCGAACCGCGATCTGTTTTACGTAGTTATACTCTCAATTAACTCATCAATCATTGATCTAATTAAACAACCTACAATAATTAAGTTTACTAATTATAACTATTCAAAGTGCTGTTTAGTGCCAGTTGTGGCTATCCCGACAAAATACGCCGATGACAATAGAATGTGCCGTCCGCCCTTAACCTAGGAGGGGATGTATGTAAATTAGGTTCTTACTTTATCATATAGAGAAAGAATTGGGATCGTAAAATAGGATTATGATGGATCTTGACGTTTGGCTCCCCCGATCAAAAAAAAATGATCTCACATTTTCTACTGTATGTTTTTTTAAATCGACCCGCCTCGGTGGCGTAGTTGGCTAACGCGCTAGTCGTGTTGAGCTCGACTGATGAGGACGGGGAGATCGAGGTTCGAATCTCGGTAAGGTGTACTGAGGGTGGTTTTTACCAAATACTTATACACTCTTCCCTCCACAAAAACAGCGGATACAATTCCTATAAATATAACAATCCTAATCCTTAAAACCTATAGCGTAATTATTATTACATGAGCATATTACCCGAAAATATAGTAAGACGTGCTCCAAAAAATAAACTATATCTCCTGTTATGTATTCATACACCAAGCCATGTATTCTTTAGAAGTCATTTTTAATATGTATTATCGGTACCTATTAGATAACTAACTCTCCTTGCTCTTTGGGGGCTCCGCCCTCAAACCCCTGATGGGGATGTAGACTAATGTAATTCCAGAGCTTTTTTTTTTATAGGTATTACCGTTTAGCCGGAAGAGACCTCCAAAGAAAGGTCCGCATCGATTTTAAAGTTGCTCCGAAATTTTGAATTTTTTTTCGGGGGTTGAAAATTATTTTTTTTAACTTTTTGGAATTTTCTCGTCGGTTGCAGGCTAGAAGCTAGAAATTTACCAAATTTCAAGTTTCTAGCTCATCTGGAAGTGGGTAAAAATTAATGTCAGTGAGTGAACTTGCCATGTGGCTTTATAGTAGTTTAATAAGCGCGTAAAATGTTATCAATCCTTATCATAAAAAAAAAGTTTGCACCTTCTTAAATTACCAGCCAATACTACAGTGAAAATCCTCACTCTATAGACTACGTATCAGTAGGTCCAAGGTCCGTAAGTAATCAATGCCACAGTATCGTATTTCTCTGTCTACAGAGTCCTGATTCGTTTTCTTGTCCGAAGTTGGTCAACTTTAACTTTCTAAGGACTATTCCGTACGGACTACCAATCACAGTTAAGTAAATATGTGGGTGGAACAAAGAAATAAAAGCACCAATGGCAGTGAAAGAATTTGATGCTAACTATAAGTTTGATAGTTCAAATCGTGTTATAAATATATGCATGTATTGTGTTTATACTTAACCTACATTTCGAGTACATCCTGGAAGTTTACTCAAAAAGTTATTTTAGATTATTTTATTAATCAGCTGACGGCTTGCTGGTTAATCCTTCCTGAAGACGATTTTATTTCGGAGAGTTTTATTGGACGAAGACACCATCTCATTTGTTGACACGATCACGTGATGACGGATGGACTGTGTAGACGCAAATATAATTTCGTATATTTGTGAGGGAGGGGGGTGCTTTCACAGGACTGGGTCCAGGGAAGTAACCCTTGTAGAAATTTTGATGGAAAAGTACTTCAAAATTTAAGAGTAAAGTTGAGAGCAATTTAAAAATTAATTAGACAATCTGAAAAAACAAAAAACAAATAAGTTTATGTGTTTTTTTGTTAATTTTTGCTAGCCTAATTAAATTTATGTGTTAAAAAATATAAATCAATAAATTGACATTGTTATTGATTGACACGCGAATAAACTATCTAATCAGATATTTCGTAAAAACTAATGGTTATTATAACGTAGATTTGTCTAGATTAATTTGTAATTACTATTGTTAATATTAAATAAAATACATATTGAAGGGGGGCACGTGCCCCCTCGTTTGATCCACCTTTAATTAAAACCATAAGCGCCATCCCGGTCGCCTGTGACACCACGAGTTGATACTTCTTACACGCGTAGATTGAATGAAACCACGGACGGCATGTTTTCCATCTTGTGAAGACTTCGTGGCGGAGGGGGAGGGGGGGTAAGGTTTGTGTCTCGTATTCGACTCACGATCGAGCTAAGCTTGGACCGAAGTTTGTTCCAGGAGTTTGTAGCAGAGACTACAAAGTGAGGGGGGGGAGGGGGTCAGTCTGAACCTCGGAGATAGGAGAGCACTGGTCCGTCACTGGCAGGGTATTGAGGGAGTTAGATTTAGAGGACTTACGGAACAGTCGAGAAGAAACACTCGGCAAGATTTGATAAAGCTACCACGGTTCAGTAGTCAAATGTTCTAAAGGCATCTCACTCACAATGGACCGTACTGACAATGTCGGGGAGATTTAGGTTCGAATCCTAGTCGGGTGTACCCTTAATGGTATATATATATATTTGGTTTTTCACTTTCCCTCCACGTAAATGTGGCTACACTTCTTAAATATCCAAACTTCCTCATCGCTAACATATCAGAGTAATTAGTGCCTCCACGTACAGCCCTAACATGTGATTATACGAGGTTAAAAAAAAGTAAAAGTGTTTTATTAGTACCACGTATTACTACCGGTTCGGGTTATACTCACTTACGCTAATGTGTGATAGTAGGGTGATTGTGTGATGAAATGTAGGACCAACAGTTTAACGTGGGATCCGAACCACGGTGGAAGCCTGGCATTCCCCACATTCACAAGATGTCTTGTCAGAGTTGAAGGAAAGGTTTGACACTCAGATAAATCTGTGCCGGGACCAAGTATTGAACCCCGGACCCCCAGCACAGAATTCTGACACCTTACCCCTAGACCACCAGGTCACCCAAATAAAAGTTTAACGAGAGTTATTAACTAGTTAATTAGGGTAACGAATTAAAAACTATATATAAAAATAAATCCATGTAAATTGGTGGAAGCACGTACTAAATCTCATTCTCATCTGTTCTGTCTTAATGGTGATAGTGAGGTCGGGGTTTGAACCCATGACTGGGTGTACTGAGAGTGTTTATTTCCTTAATTTGATTCCCACTTATCCTCCACGCTAAAACATCCCCTCTAAATACTACCTTCTTCATATCTACCCCATTAGAGTAATTTCACATATGTTTATAATTTGAAACGCTGACCTGGCGGTCTAGGGGCAAGGTGTCAGACTTCTGTGCTGGGGGTCCGGGGCTCAATCCTAGGTCCCGGCACATATTTAGGTGATTACCAAACCCTTCCTTCACCTCTGACAAGACATCTTGTGAATGTGTGGGAATGCCAGACCTCCACCGTGGTTCGGATTCCACGTTAAACTGTAGGTCCTTCATTTCATCTCACAATCACTCTACCATTACACATTAGCGTAAGTGCGTACAACCCGAACGGGTAGTAAGACACGGTGCTAATAATAATAATACTAATATAATTTGAACAGGCCACGGTGTTAAAAAAAACTTGACGTATTAATATATGAAAGATGATCAAGTAGCTTTTTTGGCCGTCTGCTATGGCTATCTATAAGAAAATCATACTGTGTTAACTTTTTCTAATAATCGGATAGTCCCCTTTTATAAAAATTGAACTGTACACACGACATATAGTTCAGGTTTGGTTTTTTATCAAAGTTTTATAATTTGTTTTGTTCTTTTAAAAAAGTCGTCATATCTCGAACATCTGCTTGTGAGTTCCGTTCTCTCTTTCTTTCTTCACAAGAAAGTTTAATTTTTAAAACGAAAATAGCCCGATTCAATTTGTGTTGTGAAAACTGTGAGTCTAAGAAACAATCTGGACCAACGCGGGAGTTATTGTGGTCTAGGTATGTATAGGAGGACATATGGGGCAGACAGGTGGAAGTCATGTGTGATGCCACTTTATTCAAGTACATAGCAACTACTAAGCTGAAATTTAAACTGCTTTAGGATCCGCGTGGTGGTTAGGCTGGGGAGCACGGTTGCCACATAGTGGGAGTTTGCGTGGTGGGTAGGCTGGGGAGCATGGTTGCCACATAGTGGGAGTTTGCGTGATGGGTAGGCTGGGGAGCATGGTTGCCACATAGTGGGAGTTTGCGTGGTGGGTAGGCTGGGGCGCACGGTTGCCACATAGTGGGAGTTTGCGTGGTGGGTAGGCTGGGGAGCACGGTTGCCACATAGTGGGAGTTTGCGTGGTGGGTAGGCTGGGGCGCACGGTTGCCACATAGTGGGAGTTTTCGTGGTACGTAGGCTGGGGAGCACGGTTGCCACATGGTGGGAGTTTGCGTGGTGCGTAGGTTAGGGAGCACGGTTGCCACAAAGTGGGAGTTTGCGTGGTGCGTAGGCTGGGGAGCACGGTTGCCACATGGTGGGAGTTTGCGTGGTGCGTAGGTTGGGGAGCACGGGTGCAAGATAGTGGGAGTTTGCGTGGTGGGTAGGCTGGGGAGCATGGTTGCCACATAGTGAGAGTTTGCGTGGTGCGTAGGTTGGGGAGCACGGGTGCAACATAGTGGGAGTTTGTGTGGTGGGTAGGCTGGGGAGCACGGTTGCCACATAGTGGGAGTTTACGTGGTGGGTAGGCTGGGGAGCATGGTTGCCACATAGTGGGAGTTTGCGTGGTGCGTAGGTTGGGGAGCACGGGTGCAACATAGTGGGAGTTTGCGTGGTGGGTAGGTTGGGGAGCATGGTTGCCACATAGTGAGAGTTTGCGTGGTACGTAGGCTGGGGACCACGGTTGCCACATAGTGGGAGTTTTCGTGGTGGGTAGGCTGGGGAGCACGGTTGCCACATAGTGGGAGTTTGCGTGGTGCGTAGGTTGGGGAACACGGTTGCCACATAGTGGGAGTTTGCGTGGTGGGTAGGCTGGGGAGCATGGTTGCCACATAGTGGGAGTTTGCGTGGTGGGTAGGCTGGGGAGCACGGTTGCCACATAGTGGGAGTTTACGTGGTGGGTAGGCTGGGGAGCACGGTTGCCACATAGTGGGAGTTCGCGTGGTGCGTAGGTTGGGGAGCACGGTTGCCACATAGTGGGAGTTTGCGTGGTGGGTAGGTTGGGGAGCACGGCTTCCACATAGTGGAAGTTTGCGTGGTGGGTAGGCTGGGGAGCGCGGTTGCTACATAGTGGGAGTTTGCGTGGTACGTAGGCTAGGGAGCACGTTTTCCACATAGTGGGAGCTTGTGCGTTACTTTGCAAGCATACTCAGTGACTGTCAAGAAATCTGGCAGCGTGTTGCTATGACAACAACCCTTCACGGATTGGTAGAGCATGTGACGAGCCTCCTCCACTCCCCCCACTCCAGCTGCGCTGACATCAATCCTGAAGACGTTTAAATCGCACTATAGGTGTGACCCACTTCGGTGGCTGCATAGTCAAAGTAATTACTCTCGCAGTAAACTAGACTGCCGATGACAAGTAGATTGAGGTTCTAATCTTGGCTGGGTTTACTGAGTATGGTATTTCCCAAATGGTTTTCCACACTTTATCCACGCAAATGCCGGTACACTTTCTCTAAATCAACCTTCCCAATTCCTAACCCATTAGCGTAATTAGTACTTAAAGCGTGTAACCCGAACGGGTAGTAAGACGTGGTGCTAAATAATAATAAAAAAAATTATAACATTTCTCTACAATATTGTCAAAACTGATAGCTGTAGATTACATGGCTTGACTTATGATCACGTGAAAGTAGATCTAGTGATATTTCGAACAGTCAGATAAGGAAGTCCCTCCTTATGAAAACTCGACTGTACTTGGTTTGCGGTGACGTGATGTCTTTTCCAATAAATGTTATCTTATTTTTATAATCTACTAATGCTCCATGGCTATCATATTCATTTTATTGTACGTAAATGTTCAACGAGATGGTTTAACATAGTATTTACACTTGTTTGTTTGTTTGTTTCTAGCGCATGCGCGCTTATTGTCCACTTCTGGAGAATTGATAAACAAACAAGATGACGACAAATGTTTGGCGAGAAATTTGGAGGTCCTTCCATTTATCCTCCTGGATTGGGGTGGTGGAATGACGCAACAGCTGGCTTAGAGGGCAAACAGCTTCCCCTCAATAAATACCCCCTTCTCTCCTCTCTTCTCCTCTCCCCATTCTCAATCCTTCTCTCCTCTCTTCTTTTACTCGCCATGATCAACAAAATGCAAACATTCCCTTAAGAGATTGTATGTATTTGACAGCAGGAAATACCGTTTGAACCTCAACATTCAAAGAGTAATAATAATATTTAGCACCGCGTCTTACTACCCGTTCGGGTTATACGCTTTAAGTACTAATTACTCTAATGGATTAGGAATTGGGAAGTTTGTATTAGAGGAAGTGAACCCGCATTTGCGTTGAGGCAGAGTGGAAAACCATTTAGGAAATACCACCCCCAGTTCACCCAACCGAGATTCGAACCTCGATCTCCCCGTCCTCAGCGGTTGAGCTCAACACGACTAGCGCGTTAGCCAACTACGCCACCGAGGCGGGTAACATTCAAAGAGGAACGTTTGTATACATTATTATTATTATTATTAGCACCGCGTCTTACTACCCGTTCGGGTTATACGCACTTACGCTAATGTGTAATGGTAGGGTGATTGTGAGATGAAATGGAGGACCTACAGTTTAACGTGGAATCCGAACCACGGTGGAGGCCTGTCTTTCCTCACATTCACAAGATGTCTTGTCAGAAGTGAAGGAAGGGTCTGGTAATCAGATAAATCTGTGCCGGGACCGAGGATTGAACCCCGGCCGCCAGCACAGAAGTCTGACACCTTACCCCTAGACCGCCAGGTCACCACTTTGTATACATTAATATTGTTCTATAAAACCTATAAATTATTCGACCCGCTTACGGTAAATACATTAATGAATGGGTGAGTAAATCTACAAAATAAATTTTTACGGTAATTGCACTACTTTCTAAGGCTAAATTGGGCCAGATTCTTTCAAACTTTCACACTATGCTACTTCTTAATGTTTTATTTTTATGAGTTTGGCATCCTAATCCTAATTGTTTTTTTTTAAAGATCCATATAATCGAAGGGAAAATGTAATAGAAATACAATGTCAAAATAATTAATTCTCTTAAATATGTGGATACTAATATAAACTAGGAAGAAGTTGATAAAATATAAATAAGAAATGTCTTTATAATTCTATCTGTGTGTACCAATGTTTTGTTGAATAAATAAAGTCAACTAAATAATTTTATATAAAGCCGTGGCCATAAAAGTTAATCAGGACATCTAGATAAATAATTATTATGTTTCACTCTCTAGCTCAGCTAAAAGTCTACTCAATTAATGATTACCGTAAACGTATTATGTATGTAGGATATTTTTATTTTTATTATTATTATTTAGCACTGCGTCTTACTACCCGTTCGAGTTACACGCTTTTAAGTACTAATTACGCTAATGGTTTAGGAATTGGGAAGGTTGAATTAGAGGAAGTGAACCCGCATTTTCGTGGAGGGGGAGTGGAAAAATTATTTAGGAAAAACCACCCCCAGTTCACCCGACCAAGATTCGAACCTCGATCTCCCCGTCTTCAGCGGTTGAGCTCAACACGACTAGCGCGTTAGACAAACTACGCCACCGAGGCGGGTTATGTAGGATACTAAATTCATTTAGATATATTAAATATGTAATTAAACTTGTTGGCATGCGCCTCGAAGACTTTGGTTACCATAACCACACCCTCAAAATGGGTTCACGCTCCACAGTTTAGTCACCATAACCTAAGGCTGTTTGTTTCAAACTTGCGTATAGCCGATGCTGGCACTAAGGCCTATCAATAAAACACGATCACTCTGGTAGTGTCGTGAAGTGCCACAAGGGTGAGCCAAACTGGTCTTACCCGAACCTGTGAGTAATTGTTCGCATTATTCAGGACTAGACCCTTCCCCCTTCCTCCCCCCCCCTCCGCATTCATATTTTCAACACACACATTGAAGAATAATCATAGAATCTACCATAAAATATGAATGACTATCGACATTTTAATGATGAATAAATTAAATTTTTCAAAATAAAATATAGCCTATGTTATTCGCTGATAATGTAGCTTTATATTGGCGAAAGAATTTTTAAAATCGGTCAAGTAGTTTTTGAGTTTATCCATTACAAAAAAAAAAATGGGGTGTGGCTGTGCCATGGACACGGCCGTTTGTTTCGCGTGAATAATACTTTAAACTAATGTTTTATATACAATCGATAGATTTTGACGACAGCTGACGATTAAAACTCAAACAAACATTGTAGCTTCTCCGAGTCAAAAGTTATACTAATTGCAAATCTCGATACGCAGCAAAATAACCTCAAAATGGCGGCGCTTCCCCCTCCACCGCGCGCGATGCGTCACTGTTCTCGCGTATCGTAATGCATTCTTTGATCCTCTAGCTATCCTGTGGTATAATTTAATTTTGGATTTAGAGGATAGATTCGAAACTACAACGCCAAACTGTATCCCCCGATTTTGTTATCATTAGGTTTTTTGGATTGCCCCCGTATGGTAGCAAATTTAAAGACGTATTCACGTCAAAAAAAAAATCAAATCTTTCCTCTTTATAATATTATTGTAGAAAAGTGAATTGTACAGAAATGTTAGTTAGGGTGTGCTCTCTCTCCATAGCTACTTATGAAACAGAAGCGTGAATATTGGATGTAAGGAAAAACAACAGAATGTTGAGGCCATGGAGATCATGATGGCTGTCATAAGAAGAAAGAGAACTAGGAATAAAGTTGTCCGAGAAAGAATAGAGGTATATAGAGTACATGAGATAGTAGAGGAAGCAAGGATGATATGGTATTGACATGTAATGAGGATGGAAAAGTAAATAATCCCAAATATAATTATGAAAATGTAATGCGCATTAAAAAAAAAAAGACCCCAAGGAAGACCAAGAAATAGATGGAATGAGCGGATAACAGCATGTGTGCAAGTGAGAAGAGATGAATGGAAGCGAATAAAGAAGGAAGGAAAGAGGAACATGGAGGAATTTCACTGAACTGACCTAAGTCACAGGCTGGAAACAGTTGTTGATGATGATGATGATGACTCAGTAGGGCACACATTTGCCAGATAGAAACATAAACATATTCCCATTTGGGGTGCGTATAGCAGAGTCTATGTATCATTTTTCAAATGGGGAAAGACATTATCACAAGTACAATCTTAACCAAGCTCTGCTCACCCTGGCAAAACTTCACGACAGGTCACCGAGTCAGAGTATGGTACGTCTTCAATCATACAATAATAATAATATTTAGCATCGCGTTCTACTACCCGTTCGGGTTATACGCTTTAAGTACTAATTACCCTAATGGATTAGGAATTTGGAAGGTTAAATTAGAAGAAATGAACCCGCATTTGCGTGGAGAAAAAGTGGAAAACCATTTAGGAAAAACCACCCCCTAGTTCACCCAACCGAGATTCGAACCTCGATCTCCCCGTCCTCAGCAGTCGAGCTCAACACACGACAAGCGCGTTAGCCAACTACGCCACCGAGGCGGGTTTCAATCGTACAAAAGTTCAACCAGATTACAAGAACACACTGGACCCGACTTTGCGATACAAAACCAACAAGTCGGTGACCTGGCGGTCTAGTGGTAGGTAGTCGGACTTCTATGCTGGCGACCGGGGTTCAATCCTCGGTCCCGGCACAGATTTATCTGATTATCAAACCCTTCCTTCACCTCTGACAAGACATCTTGTGAATGTGGGGAATGCCAGGCCTCCACCGTGGTTCGGATTCCACGTTAAACTGTAGGTCCTCCATTTCATATCTCAATCACCCTACCATTACACATTAGCGTAAATGCGTACAACCCGAACGGGTAGTAAGACGCGGTGCTAATAATAATAATAATAATAATAATAATAAAACCAATCAAACGTGTGTCAAATAGTTTTGGTACTGACTCTACCTCGGCGGTAAAAGCACCTCCTTGGAATCGAAGCCACGAACATTTCAGAGAGGACGGAGTATTGATGGTCGGTGTAGTGCCTAGTCAGTAATAATGTAGGGGCCACTGTTAAACCCACTGACGGTAAGCCGACCAACACGGATACCTTTGTGGTCCGGAAACAAATCCCGGTAATGCGTACCTCATCATACATTCACCGTTTACACTCGACAAAGCTTGTGAGACGTATAGTGGTTATTGTTTGACATGACCCACACTGCTGTCAGACGTTAAGGAAAGCCATGTCATTTTATTTAGTTAGGATATTCAAGATGGTTCTTTTTTAAGGTTCTTTTTTGTATCGGTGGTAAAATGGTATGTCATCTTAGACAGAATTTCCGGTGATGGGGAGATCAAGGATCGATTTCCGGATGGGTGTACTGTGGATGATTTCTTATAAATTATTACTGCCATCTCTCTGAACAAATGTGGGTACATTTCCTCTAGAGCTACACCTTCCTCGGTGGTGGTGGTGGTGGCGGTGGTGGGGAAAAAACATGTAACGGATATTATTTAACGTATTCAGCGTGTACTTTATAAACAGAAATATGATTTATTCCACAAATTACAAACTAACCTAAGACACGATCAGGTAGTGACTAGAAAAATAAATTAAATTCTAGACCAGGCCTAAGAGACACGTCCCAGCTATATTCAATGAAAAGAGAGCACAGTCTGGACAAGGCCTGAGAAACACATCCCAGCTGTATTCAATAAAAAGAGAGCACAGTCTGGACCAGGCCTGAGAAACACGTCCCAGCTATATTCAATAAAAAGAGAGCACAGTCTGGACCAGGCCTGAGAAACACGTCCCAGCATATATTCAATGAAAAGTTAGCCAAGTCTGGACCAGGCCTGAGAAACACGTCCCAGCTATATTCAATGAAAAGTTAGCCAAGTCTGGACCAGGCCTGAGAGACACGTCCCAGCTATAATTAAGGAAAAGAGTCGGCGGAGTTCCTTGTGATCATTAAGGTAGTTGTTTCATGCTCCATTACCACTGGTAGTCTTATCAAGGGAGGGAGGGGGGAGTAATTAAAATATTAACTAAGTACCTGGGAGTAAATTGAGGCGGGGGATTGCTTCAATTGAACCAAGTGGTTAAAAAAAACCAGCGTCTCGATGCAATAACATTAATAAAACTAATCCATTGACCGAGCGTAGTGAGGTCATGTTTTAACTTGGCTATTAGGGATTTCACCCGTCTGAATTTTAGTTCCACGATTATTGTCAAATGCTTTGACCAATTTTAGTGAAATTGGTCAAAGATTTTTTATTTGAGCGCCGAGTCTTACTATCTGTTCAGGTTATACGCCTGTGTACTAATTACGCTAATGGGTTAATAATTAGGAAAGCTTAATTTAGAAGAAGTGAAACCAATTTTTCGCGTAGAGAGAGGGGAAAACTATTTAGGAAAAACCATCCTCAGTGTGATCGGGACCCGTCTTCGGCAGTCTAGTCCAACACGAGAGTAGCGTGTTAGATCACTCGGACACCGGAGTGGGTGTCAGAGATATTATTTGTACCTACGCGGACGACGAACGTACAGCGTGGTTTATCGATCTGGTTATCTGTTTCAATTTGGGAGCTACTCTAGAGTTATTTTTTGTTTAGCTCATATTAATTGATTTGAATTTATAATTCTAGGCAATCGATCGAATACCTAAGAGGTATTTTTTTAATTGTTTCATCTATTGTGAGACTGACGTCATTTAAACCACATGAGCAACACAAACACACACACACATATATATAATTTGGTCACCAATTAAAAATTCAAGACTAAATTATAGAATACATTTAAAATAGAAATCAATTGATAAAACTTAAGATGGGGGCTATTATTATTATTATTATTATTATTATTATTATTAGCACCATGTCTTACTACCCGTTTGGGTTATACGCACTTACACTAATATATAATGGTAGGGTGACTGTGAGATGAAATGGAGGACCTACAGTTTAACGTGGGATCCAAACCACGGTGGAGGCTTGGCTTTCCCCACATTCACAAGATGTCTTGCCAGAGGTGAAGGAAGGGTTTGGTAATCAGGTAAATCTGCGCCGGGACCGAGGATTGAACCCCCGGACCCCTGGTACAGAAGTCCGACACCCTAGACCGCCAGGTCACCGATGGGAGTGTTGAGTACGTGATAAAATGTCAGTGGTNTTTTATAGCAATTTTTTTTTGTCAAAATAGATCAAATATTGCTTCAGTACAAACATAAGAGTTTAATTTTCTTTACACGGTGACCTCGACATTTCTTGAATATTTGTCGAGATTGTCCTGGAATTTTTATGACATTTTCTCATCATTTAAAATTTTTCTTTTCCAATGCCGGTATACTCATGACAAATACTAAACAACTGTTGCTATCACCACGTGAAGACCTTATATTTATATTAAAGCAATGTTTTATTTATTTTTACAAAAAAAAAAAGTTTTTCTCTCAAAATAACAAACACACTTACCTATTCTCGTGTCTCCTACATCCCCATCCTAACTACTGTAGTAACTATAATAACATGGATGGGGGGTGAGATCTAATGTTCACAGAACTATTAGTAAATATTAATTAATTGATTTTAACAAATTAAATTGAAATCTGTTATATTTACATAGCCTACATATTCTCTTACAAAAATTATTATTCTAAAGATACATCTATAAATTAAGAAATTTTTCGAAAACGTCATGTTTCCATTGATAGTTTTTATCTAAATGTCTAAGTAAATGTACAGTTCAATTTGAATGATAAAAACCTTTTTAGGTAGCTTTAAGAGCTACTCTTTCTTTTTTTCTGTATTCATGGAGTACTTCATCTAATGGGATCTTTAGATATCACTGATTAACATTATCTATATCTATAAAACAACATTAATAACATATATCCTATATACGTTAAAATAGGTTGAAAGTGATAGCTAGAAGAAGGTTATTATGTTGTTTATTGTAAACATTGGCTGAATGTAGCACATCTAGAAGAAAGTTGTTTATTGTAAACATTGTCTGACAGTACTACAGCTAGAAGAAAGTTGTTTATTGTAAACATTGGTTGACAGTACTACAGCTAGAAGAAAGTTGTTTATTGTAAACAGTTGGTTGACAGTACTAGAGCTAGAAGAAAGTTTTTTATTGTAAACATTGGTTGACAGTACTAGAGCTAGAAGAAAGTTGTTTATTGTAAACATTGGCTTAAGGTAGCACAGCTAGTATCAAAAAATAAATATCACTACCAACTAGGTTGACATAGTAAAACGTTATCATTGCTGACCTAATTTATTTTTTAACTTTATCCTTTCCAGAATATTTTTAATCATATGGCATAAAGTCTAGGGATGGATTCCATAATTCATCTTAATCGTCAGGATTAAAAAAAACATCAAAGGATCTTAAATTTGTAATTGTAAAACATGAAAACTTTATTCACGAGCTATAAATAGCTCTGACTGAAACGAGAGGGAATTATTCCGGCGATACATATAGCTCCAAGGACTTACCTATTATAAAAAGTGGAGTATTCTATTTTACTCTCGCCGTGCTGGGGAAACTAAACATTATCTCTGCTTCCTAGAAGATTGTGGCTCTTATTTTTTTTTATGATGAATTCTTGCTTTTCAAGCCACGACGGTAGTGTGATTAATGAGGCCCTAAGGCAGGTAGGGATAGTATAAGGACCGAGGTGAAGGTAACTTGATACTAGAGCTGAGTGTGAAGAGGTAACTTGATACTAGAGCTGAGTGTGAAGAGGTAACTTGATACTAGAGCTGAGTGTGAAGAGGTAACTTGATACTAGAGCTGAGTGTGAAGAGGTAACTTGATACTAGAGCTGAGTGTGAAGAGGTAACTTGATACTAGAGCTGAGTGTGAAGAGGTAACTTGATACTAGAGCTGAGTGTGAAGAGGTAACTTGATACTAGAGCTGAGTGTGAAGAGGTAACTTGATACTAGAGCTGAGTGTGAAGAGGTAACTTGATACTAGAGCTGAGTGTGAAGAGGTAACTTGATACTAGAGCTGAGTGTGAAGAGGTAACTTGATACTAGAGCTGAGTGTGAAGAGGTAACTTGATACTAGAGCTGAGTGTGAAGAGGTAACTTGATACTAGAGCTGAGTGTGAAGAGGTAACTTGATACTAGAGCTGAGTGTGAAGAGGTAACTTGATACTAGAGCTGAGTGTGAAGAGGTAACTTGATACTAGAGCTGAGTGTGAAGAGGTAACTTGATACTAGAGCTGAGTGTGAAGAGGTAACTTGATACTAGAGCTGAGTGTGAAGAGGTAACTTGATACTAGAGCTGAGTGTGAAGAGGTAACTTGATACTAGAGCTGAGTGTGAAGAGGCAACTTGATACTAGAGCTGAGTGTGAAGAGGTAACTTGATACTAGAGCTGAGTGTGAGGAGGTCAGCTTTTAAATGCGAAGCTAAGCTTGAAATAGGCGAAGCAAAGTTTAAGTCCAAGTAGGAGATACTTGTTGTTGTGTCACATAAAACTACGCTTTTAATTATTCGTTAATATCATATTGGTAAAGAAAAGAGTGTGAACATATCTGAATGTATCTATGCTTACGTTATATATGTTATTTAATCACTAGTTTGTGTTAAAATACTGTTTAATAACTGTTCTAGGTGACCTGGCGGTCTAGGTGTAAGGTGTCAGATTTCTATGCTGGTGGCCGGGGTTCAATCCTCGGTCCCGGCACAGATTTATCCGATTACCAAACCCTTCCTTCACCTCTGACAAGACATCTTGTGAATGTGGGTAATTCCAGGCCCCCACCGTGGTTCGGATTCCACGTTAAACTGTAGGTCCTGCATTTCATCTCACAATCACCCTACCATTACACATTAGCGTAAGTGCGTATAATCCGAACGGGTAGTAAAACGCGGTGCTAATAATAATAATAATAATAACTGTTCTAAAAAGTGTCACATTTATATCTAGGGGTTTTCTTTTTACTCAGAGATTTTTTTTATGATACAAAAGCTATTGTAAATAAAACACTGATATTAACCTATACAGAGCTAGTAGAACACAATGTGGAGAACCAACCCAAATACTGTTTACAGGGATCAGACAATATCGACACAGCCTAGCAATGAACCGCAATCTATAAGGGAGATAAATCTGATCTATTATGGTAATCATTGCTCCACACATGAACATAGTCCCCCTCTCGGTTATTTAAATATTAAATTCGACGACATGTCTATCACCCACGAATCACTAATGATTCAACCTCTCCTCATCCATATACCTTGACCCGTTGTGGTTTAGGGGGTGGGGGGAGTATGGATGAGAGGAGGAGGGGGTAAGGGATGCTGTGTCAGCGGACGATGCTCGCACACCAAACCTACCCCAGGCTGCGCCGGAACAAACTAATGGATCAAGCAAGACTGACGAGGAGAGCAGGACCAATCAGAGAGCAGATTGGCAACAGCCCCTCGGGGTCGTTGAGAATCCTCTCATCACTAGACAAGAGAAGTTACAAGGTAAGGGGGGGGTTGTTTGAAAAGAGGAGGGTAACTAACTTTACTCCTAAGTAAGTTTCTTTTGTGTTTCAATACCAAATATATGGCCATTTATTTGACATTCAAGTGTAAAGATATTATGAACATTGGTGTCAGAAGTGGGATACATTTTAGGGGCTGGTGAACTTCACTTTAAAGTATGTTTCGTTTGTGTTTCAATACCAAATATATGGCCATTTATTTGACATTCAAGTGTAAAGATATTATGAACATTGGTGTCCGAAGTGGGATACATTTTAGGGGCTGGTGAACTTCACTTTAAAGTATGTTTCTTTTGTGTTTCAATACCAAATATATGGCCATTTATTTGACATTCAAGTGTAAAGATATTATGAACATTGGTGTCAGAAGTGGGATACATTTTAGGGGCTGGTGAACTTCACTTTAAAGTATGTTTCGTTTGTGTTTCAATACCAAATATATGGCCATTTATTTGACATTCAATTGTAAAGATATTATGAACATTGGTGTCAGAAGTGGGATACATTTTAGGGGCTGGTGAACTTCACTTTAAAGTATGTTTCGTTTGTGTTTCAATACCAAATAATATATGGTCATTTATTTGACATTCAAGTGTAAAGATATTATGAACATTGGTGTCAGAAGTGGGACACATTTTAGGGGCTGGTGAACTTCACTTTAAAGTATGTTTCGTTTGTGTTTCAATACCAAATAATATATGGTCATTTATTTGACATTCAAGTGTAAAGATATTATGAACATTGGTGTCAGAAGTGGGACACATTTTAGGGGGTGGTGAACTTCACTTTAAAGTATGTTTCGTTTGTGTTTCAATACCAAATAATATATGGTCATTTATTTGACATTCAAGTGTAAAGATATTATGAACATTGGTGTCAGAAGTGGGACACATTTTAGGGGCTGGTGAACTTCACTTTAAAGTATGTTTCGTTTGTGTTTAAATATAAAATATTTAGCAATTTAGTTGACATTTGAGAATAGATATTTGATTATCTCTGTTGTCAGAAGTTGTATAATTCTCAATTAAGCCAATCAAGTTTATCCCGAACAAAATATTTCCGTATTATTATTAACTTTTCCCTAATGTAAATAATAATATGTTGTCTACTAGAACATTATCTTAACTGAATTTGCGGTTGTGTTCAAAGTTTAGAAAGCTTTCCTCGTTTCCGTCGTTCTGTGGCATTTGTTGGCTTGATACACAAACAGTTACGACAATAACAACTCTCGAGTTTGAGGTAGGGGAGGCTCTCAAAATGAAATTACATAGTCGTAATAATAAGTCAGATGCAAAAAAACAAGAGGAGTAAAAAAACCATCCTTCATTAATCTCTCATGAAAAACTCGACTCTTAAAAAAATGGCATTATTATTTTCTCAAATTTGAGAGTAAAAATGTAATATGTCAGACGGTATTTGTTCAACAATTTAAGTAATCAGTATAGCTCTTTCACAAGTAAAGATATATCCTCAATACGATTTCTTGTTTGAAAGAGAGTTCAAGCTTAGACGTAATCAAAAATGACCCTACTACAATACTAATAATTAAAAATAATACTAAGCAAATTTTAAGGATATGTACCCACATTCGCTTAGAGAGAGAGTTGAAAAACATTTGAGTAAAACTCATTTCAGTATGACCACATGGGTTTCAAATCATGACCTCCCCATCACCGGTAAACCCGACTATATAAAAATAAAATTTGCAAAACATGCACATGTAAATATTATAATCAAATACAAATAGGTAAAAATACCACCTTAGTGCCTTAGATTAGTTCTTTGTATGGTATATTGATGTTTATACTTAAAGTAAACTAGATGCGCCTGACGTTCAGTCAGCATGCCCACCAGTGAGGGTAATTCATGATGTTCATTGTCAAGGTCGTATAGATGTGTTTGATCTAGATCTAGATGATTGACAACTGCGCTTGCTTATTTCAGATTTATTTTTACCGCTAGTTTTCAAAATAAAGTATAACTAAAATAGTTCGGTGATTTTATGCTTCGCATTAAAATTAAATAAATATAAACCCTTTATAGATTGTTATTGATAAGGAATGGACGTTATTGACAGAGGGATACAAAAGTGACTTACAATTTAACTTAACTTAAGACAACAAAACTCAAAACTAACCATCACTCAATTTCAGCAGAAGGGTTAGTATTATTAGAGGAACAGGATGAATATTAAAATATTTGGAGCTTCGATTAGGAATCAAAGTTCACTGGACAACTTGATATGCAGTGATTTCCAAAATTCTGCCAGTCACGTATCCTTTTCGGGGCCAAAACCCGACAAATGTACCCCTTACAGGTCGTCATAAAATAAAAATAGGAGACAAAACACCCAACTTTATCGTAGATTATAAATTACTGTTTCAAAATTTTATTAAAGCTGTATTTATAAGCATAAATAAAGTTATGACAAAGGGAATAAACTGTTTATAAAATTACATATCACCTCATCAAAAACTGCATTAATTTCGGTGACCTGGCGGTCTAGGGGTAAGGTGTCAGACTTCTGTGCTGGCGGCCGGGGTTCAATCCTCGGTCCCGGCACAGATTTATCTGATTACCAAACCCTTCCTTCACCTCTGACAAGATATCTTGTGAATGTGGGGAATGCAAGGCCTCCACCGTGGTTCGGATTCCACGTTAAACTGTAGGTCCTCCATTTCATCTCACAATCACCCTACAATTACACATTAGCGTAAGTGCGTATAACCCTAATGGGTAGTAAGACGAGGTAATAATAATAATAATAATATTTGCGGTCAACATTACTAATATATATTTATATTATTGATATTATGTTATAGGTATTGAATAAATATATCAAAAGTGATAAATTTTCATCACATAGTGATGTAACAGAAAGTAAAATTTATTTCGGTAGCTTTTGTAACTTTTTATAGGCCTTTCCTCCCGCCAGATTCCAACTTACTATTTCCAGGAGTGACAAAGTCAAAGCAATACCGAGAAAAGAAATAGTTTCATCACTTCGTGGGTGGTAAATTAGGAGTTGAACGTTGGTTCCTTGATTGGTCCCTTGCTTCGAACTTGTCCTTTAAGTCTCTCCGATGGTTTAATGCTGAATGGCGTTTAATTAGACAGCCCCTGGGAGACCTAAGCCCTCGAGGGCGTGCCGAAGGAAACTGAAATCGATACAATGCGAGCAGTTCAAGTTTTCTTCGAGAGAACCCGACGAAACGTTTCACAACATCGCCGCATGGAGTGCTAGTGTCGCCTTGTCGGCAAAACAAAGCTTTTCGGAGTACCAGGTA
Source organism: Timema douglasi (assembly GCA_901482245.1). Classification (NCBI taxonomy): domain Eukaryota; kingdom Metazoa; phylum Arthropoda; class Insecta; order Phasmatodea; family Timematidae; genus Timema; species Timema douglasi. Next base: position 21,597 of record CABEEJ010002921.1, read on the forward strand.
CAGTACCTTAAGAAAAAGAAAAGTTTACACCACTTCTGTGGTTGAATGGTCTAAGACGTCACTTTCATGTTAAGACTGGTCTGCTGATGACCGATAGGTCGGAGTTCCAATCCTGATCAGGTCTAATGAAGTTAGTTTTTCCTAAATAGTTTCAAATTCTCCTTCTATGCAAGTACAAGTAAATCACCTCTAAAATGCTTCTACCCCATTAGAGTAATTATTATATATGTGTATAACCTGAACAGGTAGTAAGACGCGGTAACACATAAAAAAATGTTATTTGACAACAAAACCCTTTTATTGTACTTTAACTTCGAGTGGTTTAAACTTCGCTTCGCGTTAAAAAGTGTCCCTTAAAACGACACACAGTAAAAAAATGATTGGCACATTTAAAAAGGCTTTGATTATTATTATTATTATTATTATTATTATTATTATTAGCACCGCGTCTTACTACCCGTTCGGGTTATACGCACTTACGCTAACGTGTAATGGTGGGGCGATTGTGAGATGAAATGAAGGACCTACAGTTTAACGTGTAATCCGAACCACGGTGGAGGCCTGGCATTCCCCATATTCATAAGATGGCTTGTCAGAGGTGAAGGAAGGGTTTGGTAATCAGATAAATCTGTGCCGGGACCGAGGATTGAACCCCGGCCGCCAGCACAGAAGTCCGACACCTTACTCCTAGACCACCAGGTCACCGATTAATAATACTTTCATGGAAAACCATCGGGAAAAAAATGTTTTTTTTTTGCACCGCGTCTTACTTCCCGTACTAATTACGCTTAAAACTTTATGTAATAGGAAGGCTACATTTAGAGGAAGTGTACCTACATTTGCATGGAAAAAATAGTGAAAACCAGTTGTTTTTTTAAAACAACCCTCAATACACCAGACCACGATTCGAACCTAGATCTACCCGTCAGTGGCAGTCTAGTCTCTCACAATAGTAGCGCCTTAGACCATGCGGCCAGTGAAGCGGATGATTTTCGTGTTTGAAATGTAATATTTTTGATAGGTAACTGACTATACACTTAACATATATATATATAGTGTGAAGTGAAAATAGGGTGAGTTCACTGGATGAGTAGTGAGTACAGGGTGTAGGGGGTGGGAGGGAAACAGCGGGGAAATGGACATCTTTGTGGGTAAGGGTTGAGTACGGGGGGGGGGGGTTTAGGAAGAAGTGAAGGGGATAAACAAACCACAATGGAAAATACCGGTTGTGTTATTTCATTAAGACTCGAGTGTTGCTGAAGTTTTGTTGAACCTAAAAAAAGTGTTGTTGGTTAAAAGCTGAGGCAAGCAAATTATCTCTGTTTCGTGCGTATTCCTTCACACAAGTGGTGAGAGAGAGACGGAGAAATAACTGTTCTAATATTAGTTTAGATTTCATCTGCGCCGGTGAGCAAATATACTGAAGCTGAAGATAGTCCGGTGTTGTTTAATACCGAGAAGGTCGGGGATTAAATCCCATATAGTTGTAATGAGTGTATATTCGTTCCTAAATTATTTAAGTTTACTCTAAATTTTTACTTTCTCATTCCTACTAAATTGGTGTAGTTAAATGCGTATCGCTTAAACGGGTAGTAATACCAGAAGTACTGAAAATCGAAAGTATTTATATATAAATACTTTATATCGTTATATGACCCGCCTCGGTGGCGTAGTTGGCTAACGCGCTTGTCGTGTTTAGCTCGACTGCTGAGGACGGGGAGATCGAGGTTCGAATCTCGGTCGGATGAACTAGGGGGTGGTTTTTCCTAGATGGTTTTCCACTATCCTTCCACGCAAATGCGGGTTCACTTCCTCTATTTCAACCTTTCCAATTCCTAATCCGTTAGAGTAATTAGTACTTAAAGCGTATAACCCGAACAAGTAGTAAGACGCGGTGCTAAATGTAAAATATATATATATATCGTTATAAACTACATTCTAGTTTTAACGGTGTAGGATAGGGTTTTTTCATTCTTTTGCCAACATGGCCCACCCCTTTATTTTGATCCACACACACTCTACCTTCATATATTTTCTTCGTCACTCGATACACACTCATTCTCTCGGCATGCCCAAACAAACGTAAGAATGTTCTTTTACATTGACCTATTGGATTCGAACCACACTCCTCCATCACCCATTCATTACTTAACTCAGTCCATACGTATTTTTACACATAAAATTCTCACTTATCATATAAAAATATTTATGTTCAATAAGCGGTTCATATTTAAAATCAAATCCTTAATATCACGAAGTATAATAAGTTTACCCTAAAACTGATGGTTAAATCTCGAGATGGTGTCCAGTAATGATTTTAATGAACGTGACAACTTGAAAGAAATACTATAAAAATTAAATTGATAATCGTAGTAATAATTTTTAATCCAGGCCAAATCTATAATTATTTTATAAATTTTTGATAAACCAGTTTTTTATTAATATATTTTACTCATTAAAATGTTTCTATCTATGTCTGTTGAATTTTTATTTGAATATAACATTTTAAATTATATATTTACACGTTTTAGTTAAATGTATGAGTCTTTGTTAATTTATAGTAGCCTATCTGATTAACTTAAGCTCTGCTCAGAATTTATAATGTTAATAATTAAGTTGATTTGTTTGGTTTTAAAAATAAATTTCATAGTTATAATTTCTTTTCTGAATCCGATTGAAATAAAATATTAATAGATCTTTTTTATAAATAAAAACATTGAAAAATTGTAGATAGGAATAAAGAATACTTCAAAACAATGTCCAAAATATAGTTTTTCTTGAGAAAACAAGAGATTGATTAATTAATTTTCATTTTATATTGTTGAATTATTTGCACCGTTGGACGTGCGGTCTAAGTGGAGTTCTAATTTAGTCTGGTTCTACAATGACGTGGGATTTGGGACTTAAATCCCAACTGGGTGTAATAAAGAAGATTTTTTTTTACTTCTTGATTTCCCATTATTTCAACTTAAATTCGGAAATATTTCCTTTAAATTCTAACTTCCTCCTCCCTCGTATAGAGATAAAGCGATCAATTTTTATTTATATTAACATCCACCATTTGTAATAAAACATACGTTTGTTTTTTTTGCAATTAAAAACTATGTAACCCACTTTTGTGGCCGTGTGGTCTAACGCGCTACTCTCGTGGTAGACTATACTGCTAATGACGGGGAGATCGCGGTTCGAATCTTGGTTGGGTGTAGTAAGGGTGGTTTTCCCAAAATGGTTTTCCGCTATCCCTCCATGCAAATTCTGGCACACTTCTTCTAAATATATCCTTATTAGTCTCTAAAACCATTAAAGTAATTAGTGCATAAGTGAATAAATCCTACTGGTGGTGAAACACTTGCTTGATTATTTTTTGTACATAAACACTAAAATTAAACTGCTATTTTTTTGTGTGTGTTTGACTACAAACCAGATAGTGATATGAAAGTATTGCAGACAAACGGGCCGGTCAGATACATCTCTCGGGTGAGATGAGGCCCGCGGGCCGTGAGTTTGCTAACCCCGGTCTGACACGTCTCTATCGCAATATATTGGACTTTAATCACGGTCGGGTGAACTGGGGGGTGTTCATTCCACGCAAACCCCTATACAATTCCTCTAAATTAAACCTTTCTAAACGCTAACCCTTTAGTGAAGTTAGTGCATGTGTGTACTAACCGAACCGGGTATTAGGACGTGGTAAATAAATAGATATCTATATTTCAGTGAAACCTATTTGGGGGTCGAACCGTGGTCTTCTGGAACTGAGGTCAATACTATCAGCCACATGACTTATACTATCAGCCACATGGCCAATCCTATCAGCCACGTGACCAATCATTTATACCACATAACCAATCCTATCAACCACATGACCAATCATTTATACCACATGACCAATCATATCAGCCACATGACCAATCCTATCAACATAGAAAGCCCGTCCTGGTTCAGTTTTAATATTCGTATTCGATAGGGAATGTGCTCCAAGATTAGTTACTATTTAATCCCGTTCCTTTTTAGTGGCGTCTTCAGCAACTTCCGGGCGATCAACTTGGTATGCATCGGGGCTCAGGGCTTTGAACCACGGGGAGCCGTGGGAGAAACGCCATCTGGGAAACGTCTAGAAGATTGGTTGAGAGGAGGCGGGTAGTATTGAGTTAGAATTTAGCTCTTCTCGCCCGCCCTCCGCCCCATCTACCCCCTTCGCTAACTCTAAAACAGCCCCTTCCGCCGTTCGTGGCTCCATTCAACCGCGCCTCAAAGGCGAAGACGTGATGGAAAGTAGTGCGCTTTGTATTAGGACAATCTTGGGCTGCGCTACAAGAGCGCCGGGTGGAAGCGCTTTGTACCCCGGACTAAAACTAGAGATCTAGATCTATTTTCTGAAGCAGTCTGTCCTCAAACTGTGGTCCTCGGACCAAAGGCACCCATGTGTGTTTTCCAAATGGGTGGGTGGGGGGCTAATTAGAGTTTCATATGCCGGGGGGGCGGGGGCTGCTACCCATCTCCACCCCATCAGAGTAATGATCATTTACGCGTATTACCTAATCAGGTAAGACGCGCTGATAAAAAAATATTACATATTAAATGTGATTAATAAACCAAGTCAAATTTAAAAAAAGATTGCATATTACCACTTACCTTAAAATATAGCAATCTTACCTAGATGGGTTCCACTATGGCGTAGATTATAAGATAGAGTCATAGTATAATCCGTCAAGGTCAGACTGCTAACTTTCCTGGTTTCACTATGGCGTAGCTTATAAGATAGTCATAGTATAATCTGTCAAGGTCAGACTGCTAACTTTCCTGGTTCCACTATGGTGTAGCTTATAAGATAGTCATAGTATAATCTGTCAAGGTCAGATTGCTAACTTTCCTGGTTCCACTATGGTGTAGCTTATAAGATAGAGTCATAGTATAATCTGTCAAGGTCAGACTGCTAGCTTTCCTCTATGGTGTAGCTTATAAGATAGTCATAGTATAATCTGTCAAGGTCAGACTGCTAACTTGCCTGGTTTCACCATAGCGTAGATTATAAGATAGAGTCATAGTATAATCTGTCAAGGTCAGATTGCTAACTTTCCTGGTTCCACTATGGTGTAGCTTATAAGAGAGTCATAGTATAATCTGTCAAGGTCAGACTGCTAACTTTCCTGGTTCCACTATGGTGTAGCTTATAAGATAGAGTCATAGTATAATCTGTCAAGGTCAGACTGCTAGCTTTCCTCTATGGTGTAGCTTATAAGATAGTCATAGTATAATCTGTCAAGGTCAGATTGCTAACTTTCCTGGTTCCACTATGGTGTAGCTTATAAGATAGAGTCATAGTATAATCTGTCAAGGTCAGACTGCTAACTTTCCTGGTTCCACTATGGTGTAGATTATAAGATAGAGTCATAGTATAATCTGTCAAGGTCAGACAGCTACCTTTCAGGGTAAACGGAGTGGATATTAATAACTTTACCAACTGCGGTAAAACGACGGATGGTAGTTTATTAAAATAAGTGGCCCGGATTTGCATGACCCCTAAAAAAGTGGACCATTGTTGGGAAAAGTTGAACGGTGGTATTTTGTTTACTTTTAAATAATATAGAAAATAAATAGTAGCTTACAGCTAGTAATGTTTTTCAATGAATAAATCGATTTGTTTCTTATATCGATATATTGATAATATCCTGATTATACAGAAACGTGAACTAAATATTTTCGAAAAAAACTCCTGGGGATTTTTCTACACCACTAATGTTTATCATTTCTTTAAAGTAAATACATTTAGGAAGTACCAAAAAAATTTAAAGTTTTAAAAATTCTCAAATGGGAAGCCGCAATTTGAAAAATAGAATATTTCGATGGAAATAACTCAAGATCTACCAAACATTTTTTTTTTATATAAAAGAATTTATTTCGGGGTTAGCATATCAAATTTTACCAATTATCATTATATAAAATCACAATTTGTATAATTTACATTTGTTACTTATAATATAGTTTCTGATAATGTTAAGAACGCCTGTGGGTTTCTTACCACAGCCCAATAGACAGTTGTGTAAGTCATTGATGCATAACTTGCAGGAGCTTTTATAATTTAACTGGTAGTTAGAAGAACGCCTGTGCTTAGCTCTTACTAAATATTTATCCCTGTATTTAAGGAGTTTATAGCTTTCAAATACTTTTATAATTTAACTAATGATTTAAAGATGTTTGTATATCTATACTATCAAATACAAAGTCATGTGGTTAAAAACGTACAGTTTCTGGCTATTCTATAATATAATTATTATCGATTTAAATATACCTGTATGTATATACAGTAGCCCCATGGCTTCTTTGGTGCTGACTGACAGCTCACAGCTGATAGCTTTGAAAAGTTACCAGACCAAATTATGTATCCATACGCCGAACCATATGATCTGATAAAACATGTGTTTAGCAGCTGTCACTTCTGACAGTCAAAATGTAGGTATATACCTAAATGTTGACTGTCAGAAGTCAGCTGTGAGCTGTCAGTCAACACCAAAGAAGCCACGGGGCTACTGTACTATCAAATATACAAATGTGTAGAGAATAGGAATATAGCATAGCCTTCAGGCGAAATTATCTTAGAATTTATGATTATATTAAATTATTATGTCGCTAACTCTATACATACAGTCGTGTCAGTGGTAGCTATTGTGTTGTCAAGTTGTGTTGTTGCCAAGTTAGGTTGTTGAAGAGGCTGTAAGAGTAAAATGTGCTTTCCCATTAATTTACCATTATTTACAATTATGCCAATACACCAACATCAACGCACCCAATATATTATAGGTCCGTGAGGTTGGCAGCACAAATTATGAGGATCAAATAGCAAAGCAAATGATCAGTCCTATGCCAATATTTAGTGCTGAATTTGTGCCAAAAGAATATCATAGTCTCATAATTTGTTCTGCTATAGTTTTTGTTATAAAAAAAATACGAATGCTGCCAACCTCACGTAGCATCACCCATAATGGCACCAATTCTGAAACCTATACAAATATTTAGTGGTTAATTTGTGCCACAAGAATATCGTATCCCCATAATGTTCGTGAAAACTGAACTGCTTGACAAAATAACGTATTGTTTTAAAACACTTTATAATTAGAGACTAAGTTTAAAGAATGTGTATTATGAACAAAAATGTATGCATGGTGGAATATAAAACAGGTATGAATTCTGACACCTTCCAGAGTAAAGTTAATAACTAGAGAGGTTTAAATGGCAGGTAAGAATGTTATAATTAGTAACTAAACTAAACCTGAATTTATAAAAATCAAACCAAAATAATGTTCTGTATGACTTTCTTGCTCAAAGAGATGTCCCCCACGAGTGTTTTCAAAACGCCACACATGTTTAGTATGAGCCCTACAGCTAATCGGGGACCTCAATTAAAACAGCAAGCGTTTCTACAAATTAGTTTATTACTTTTATTTTTGTTCGTCTAAAGTCCTTTCCATAAATAATTCTGGACATTGAATTAAAAACAACATTAATGTGTGAGGTTCAAATTAATAAAGTTTGTTATCTTTCCTCTAAGAAATTTAAGGTATATTTACTCTCAACTTTATCCTACAGGTATAATTAATATTAGCACTGCGTCTTACTACCCGTTCGGGTTATAAGCACTTACGCTGATGTGTAATGGTAGGGTGATTGTGAGATGAAATGGAGGACCTACATTTTAACGTGGGATCCGAACCACGGTTGAGGCCTGGCATTCCCCACATTTACAAGATGTCTTGTCAGAGGTGAAGGAAGGGTTTGGTAATAAGATAAATCTGTGCCGGGACCGAGGATTGAACCCCGGCCGCCAGCATAGAAGTCTGACACCTTACCCCTAGACCACCAGGTCACCCACAGGTGTAATTAAATTTAGAGATTATTATCGGGCAGTAAAACACAACGCACAAAAATAAAACGTTGATCGATAAACGAGGTGGGTTGCATCTTAACTTTATGTAGGCCTAATATAAACACAATCGCACTTAATAGAAGTCAATGGACCCACTTCGGTGGCTTCATGGTCTAAGACGCTACTCTCGCAGTAGAATAGATTGCCGATGACAGGGATATTAGGGTTCAAAACTCGGTCGAGTGTACTGGGGGTGGGGTTTTTTTCAAAATAGTTTTCCACTCTCCCTCCACGAAAATGCGGGTATCATTCCTATTAATATAACCGCCCTAGTCTCCTAAAACCATGAACATAATTAGTATACAATCGTGTTGATCAAACGAGTAAAAAGACGTGGTGCTAAAAAAAAGCCAATGAACGAAACAAAAATAATGGGGGAGGCTTCTTGTTAATCTGCTGATAGCAGTTTCCCTATTCCGCTAACAAGTACAAACAACCACGTTGTTATTTACACCTGGATAAAACTAATTTGCATTTCAAAATCCACCTTTTATTATTTCCTATTCTAGATACACAAATATTTCCATGGATTTTTTTTTATCTACATCCTGGCAGGAAGATTTCTTATGGACATTATCGGGGATAAACTAAATAGCCTGAGTTTTAGAGGATTCAAAAAGAGTTTAAAAAAACCTAATATATGATCAAAATTAGTTCGGTCACAACTTAAGACTGGAATTTATGATTTATGTTTCAATGGTATATCTTTAAAACTCACGTGAGGACGTTGTCTACCTATGACATCATGGACGTTCAAGATAGGATTTACCGTTTTAGTGAATTTACGTTTCACCCGGCGAGTTTTAAATATATAACGTTGAAACAGAAACTATAGATTCTCAAAAAATTATGTAAATAGTTCTACAGTGTCACATAATTATTATTTTATCCTGAAGTAGTTTTTTTGTAAACGTATTTTTTTTATAAATCCTCCACAGCTTAAGACTACTTGACTTGGTCACTAAAATTCCCTGTAGGAATTGTCCTGCTAGGATGTAGATTAAAATTCCGCAGTAGCATATATCTATCTAGAACAGGAAACAAGAAAAAGGTATTTTTTAAAAGCAAGTCAATGTTTTCAAAGACCAAATATTAAAGTGAACGTGTAAATTCGTCAGAGGAAGAGGGAAAGGTTAATCAGCATATAACTAAGAGCCCTCGCATAGTGAACTTCTTGAGTTCTTCTCTCTTTCTCTCTTTATATTTAGTACAGGTTCGATCCTCGGTCCCGGCACAGATTTATCTGATTGCCAAACCCTTCCTTCACCTCTGACAAGACATCTTGTGAATGTGAGGAATGCCAGGCCTCCACCGTGGTTCGGATTCCACGTTAAACTGTAGGTCCTTCATTTTTCATCTCACAATCACCCTACCATTACACATTAGCGTAAGTGCGTATAACCCGAACGGGTAGTAAGACGCGGTGCTAATAATAATAATATTTCGTACAGTGGTGTCTAAGTGAGATAGATAACGCTTAGCCCGCTCAGGTGCGTCAAGTTAAGATGCAGCCCTGCTTCACAAAATAGCTTCGAAATCTCCCAAGTAAGCAACGTTGTTAACGAAAAATAAAGGCATTAAAAGGGAAATTCTATCTTGACTTGATGCCACGTCACAGGTAAGTAAGTAACTTGATTGAACAAAGATGGCTGTACCTTTGTTTGTCTGTAGATTACTCTTGACACCAAGAGTCATCCCACCTCGGAAACCAATATCAAGAAAATGTCGCAGTCCACGATGAACCGTATTTAACCTAATTATAGAAGGGTCAGTTCCTTTTCCTTGTTAGAAATTGCGTGCCCGGCGCTGGTATCCGCATTGCAGTCGCAGATTGACAGCTTCATTGTACACTCGCGTTCACAAATATAGACATGGTTTTACGTTGAGAGTTTGGCGTGACATTCAAGATACAAGATCGTAACAGCTCGACATGTACAAACTAGATTAAGATAGTATTCTAGTATTAACCCTTAACACTAAGCAACCATTCTAACACCAGGGATGTTAATTAGTACCTAATCCTAGCACCATTTATGTTAATTAGTATCTGGGTAGTAATATGAGTGCTTACACAAATAATAAACTCATATTAATTGCAACTAAAACCGAGCCAAGGACCTTTAACTCTGTATTATACTTTCGTTTACAGAACGATGATACGTTTGGGCTTGCCGGAATTTAACCCGACTCCTTTGGATCCCAAGGCAGATTGAAATCTTGCTACTTTAAAATATATAATAATATTTTAGATTTGTTTGATGATTTACTGGTTTATAAATGTTGAGAACATTCAAAGATCATGGATTGAAATTGGTTACTTATAAAGTGTTTAATAAAAATATAAGCATCAAGATAGTGGAACATTTAACATGAAATGAAACACTTTTTTTTTAAAGTAAATATAATTACAATGCTAGAAAGTATAGTTAAAAGAATAAGTTTAAATAAAGTTAATTTCTTGGTAGAAATTAAATTATAGCGTATTAAGTAATATATTATTAAAATAAAGGAAAGGAGGACACAGCAACTGTACAACATTCAAATCTCCAACAACTATTCTGGCCTCATTTTTAATTACAATATTATACTACTTAATACCTTCAAATTATTATTATTATTATTATTAGCACCGCGTCTTACTACCCATTCTGGTTATACGCACTTACGCTAATGTGTAATGGTAGGGTGATTGTAAGATGAAATGAAGGACCTACAGTTTAACGTGGAATCCGAACCACGGTGGAGGCCTGGAATTCCCCACATTCACAAGATGTCTTATCAGAGGTGAAGGAAGGGTTTAGTAATCAGATAAATCTGTGCCGGGACCGAGGATTGAACCCCGGCCGCCAGCATAGAAGTCTGACACCTTACCCCTAGACCGCCAGATAACCTTCAAATTAAATCTCCACCAAGCAATACATTTTATTTAAACTTATTCTTTCAATTATCATATTTTCTAAACATTGGAGCTATATTTCCCTTTTTTTAAAGTGGTCCATGTAATTTTAAATGTACTACTATATTTGTTGAAGCTTATATTTTATGAAAATTACAAATTTCAATCCATATTAATTAAATATTCTCATCTTTTATAAGCCAGTATTTAAAAAAAATTCAAGTCTTGTCATATATAAAGATCCTTACTAAAAAAATTGTATAATGTTTTTCTAAAATACTAAGTATAAAATAATAGTGATACTTAATTTGTATACTGATTATGATAATGCGTATGTGGACCCGTGTATGCCTTATGGTTGAGCAGTAATTATAACTATACTGGGTTTTATGATGATGACGATGCCTTACTACACACATGTTATCACACGGCTATGACGATCTGATTTTATGTATATTTCTTATTGTGAGATCACTTATTGGTTTATTGTTGAAATTAGTAGAAAATCAATGTTTTATACTATTTATTTTACTCATTGCACTACACTATTGTAAGTTTAACACTAAATAATACATCATTTTAGAAAACATTCTAAATTAAGTAAGGAGTTATAAATATACGGTTTAGACTTAGAAACCCACTTAAGATTATAATAAAAAGGTGAAAGGCTGGATAAACATAAGAACATATGTTTATCCAGCCTTTCACCTTTTTATTATAATCTTAAGTGGGTTTCTAAGTCTTAACCGTAACTAAATGATACAGTTTATGTTTGTTTACAAACTGACATGGAGAGTCAGAACTAGGGCTGTTACAAACTGAGGTTTTCTCTCTCTCTCTGGATTACTATACGCACAAGCTGCTTATATATGACCTACCTCTTGCCTCTTGGACCCCTTGTCACCAGTGTTAAAACTAACTAATTGGAGAACTCCTGGCAACCTGTTGTTTTGAAGGCTAGCTTCCTATTGAGTAAAGGCAGCCAGCTCATCCATCACCTGATTTTCAATTAGAACGAAGGGAGTTTTTTTTAAATAAAGAAAGTTTTAAATCATATTATATTGACATTACTTCTGAAAACGCCTGATCATCCATGGATTAAGTATTAAAAGGAAAATTTATATACTTTTTTTTAAAGAAATATACACTTCATCCATGACCTTTTAAATAAATGAGAGGGGTACAAAACCGTATTATTGCACAAGTTGTATTCTGCAATCTTGGTAAGCTATTACGGGAGATATCAATGACTGAATCTAGTCTTGCGCGCGACCATACCTTCACGTGACGCCGAGTCACCAGCTATTGACCTACAGGTTGAAACCTTGCGTGCGAAACACCGGCTTTTCGGTCCGCGTTCCCAAGTAGTTCCTCTCTCTACCACCCAACACCCCGGCGCGGTGGTTAAACCTGCAACAGGAGTCTAGACTAGAAGTCACAGGAAGTGACTAAACCACCTCAGGGCGGGGTTTTAAAACCCTTTCCTCCTCCTACCGCCTTCTCCACATTTAGTATCACGGGTTGAGCTTTCAAAGATTTTTTTTTATCACCACGTCTTACGCCCTGTTCAGGTTATACACTTATATACTAATTACACTAATGAGCTAGGGATGAGGAAGGTTTAATTTAGAGGAAGTGTACATGCATTCGCGTCGAGTAAGAGTGTAAAACCATGTTGGGAAAAACCACCCTTAGTACACCCGACCGGGATTAGAACCCCGATACCCCAGTCATCGACAGTCTAGTACAACACGATAGTGACGCCTTAGATCATGAGGCCACCAAAGCAGGCGTGGAATAAATTGAAATAAACTACTGGACCTATTTTAAAAATTCTTTCACCAATATAAAGCTAAATTATCAGCGAGTAGCATAGGCTATATTTTATTTTGAAAATTAAATTTATTTCTCATAAAAATGTCGATAGTCACTCATATTTGATGGTAGAGTCTATGATGATTCTTCAATATGTGTGTTGAAAATAATAATGGGGAGGGGGGAACGGGGTAAGGGTCTAGTCCTAAATAAATAAAATATAGCGACAGTAAAAACGTAGTGTTTAATTTTCTTCACAAGGTATTATCAACCGTGGTTAAATATCCATCATGAGCATGGCGACATTAAATGAGAAACTTTTTAAATGAAAAGAAAATTGGTAATTAGATTTCCGGACACCCTTGACTTGGTTCAACAACTGTTGAAGTTATCGTGTGGAGAAAATGTAAACTATTTTGTGTCAATTGGAGAAATATTTGTGTTATTATGGCCAAAAAAAATAACACTGCCCTTAACTCATATTCTTAGCACTCTCACATTAAATATCTCATTAATAAAAACAAACACCAAACAATGACACATCTCTAAGATATGTAGGAGCTGGATTTAGCTGTAACGTAGTGTACATGAGGAGAAAATTCCAATATTTTCTTATAAACCCCGGTAGCTTATGGGTTGACCTTGAGACGCTGAAAGAGGGAGTCAGGGTTGTCGCAATTGATTAATAGTTGAGAATAAAGATTAGAACTTGTCGGAGAGGGGTGGGGGTGTGGGGGTCTCTGCTATTGATTGTCGATATTTGTCGGCCAATGTGTCTCGCGTGAGGGCTGGAATACTATATAACAGGGGTTTCCAACTGGCGGTCCGCGATACCTTATACTGAGTGGCCCGCGAGAATTCTCGCAAAAGTAAATCTATGGTAGTAAAACTGATGCTTTTAGCCGAAAAACGGAAAGTTTTTTTCCTTTGTTTGGAAAAATCCATAAAAAGGTGCAAATGATGTTCATGTTTAATAAATCTTCCTTGCGGCTGTTGTATTATATTGACTTATCAATGAGAGTCGGAAAATTAATTTAGTATATAGCTTAACATGTTTTAATTACTACTTGAATGCCAGGCCTCCACTGTGGTTCGGATCCCACGTTAAACTGTAGGTCCTCCATTTCATCTCACAATCACCCTACCACTACACATTAGCGTAAGTGCGTATAACCCGAACGGGTAGTAAGACGCTGTGCTAATAATAATAATTACTACTTATTATTTAATTCACAATAAAATACCTCTTCTAGATTTTTCATAGCTCGACAAAAACTGAATTATTCTGTGGTATATAGGTCAGAGTTTCTGGATACAGATCCAAAGGTCCCGGGTTCGATCCCCAGTGCTTCCAGATATTTCTGTGAAGCAGTGGGTCTGGAACGAGGTCAAACACAGCTTCAGGGGGACAAATGAAGTGTGGCTATGGTCTAGAAAACTGATATTAACAGCCGGTTGAACAGTAGGGCTTGACTGCGGGCTGACATAACGTTGGGTTTTTTTTTATACATTAAATAGCTGATTATAATGTGACCCGCCAAGTTGGATACAATTGTAGCCCTCGGGTACTTTATAATTATAAGAACAAGGGTGTCCAAATATTATCTCGTGGAGTTTATCTCTGAGTCCCTCATGAGCAAGGGTTGACAATGACAGCATTGCTGACTATGAAATCGTTTGGCCCGAGTCATACTCAGATCTCGAACTTTGATTATATGTAAAAAAAAATATGTCACATTCAATGTTCATAAGTACGTAAAGCATGTCCATTATCCCATGTTTGTAAAAACTTATTAATTAAATGTTATTTGTAGATTTTATTGAGATATTTAAAAAATGTATGTGGACAAACTCGTATTGGCGGTCACAGTAATGAATGGGTGCTGAAGGAGTGTGGTTTGAAAGGGAATCCAATAGGTCAATGGGAAAGAAGTGGCTTACGTTGGTTTGAGCATATTAAGAGGATGAGAGTGGATCTAGGGATGAAGCAAACATATGAAGGTAGAGTGTGTGGTTTAAAAGGAAGAGGTAGGCCATGTAGGACATAGATAAATGTTGTAGACGAATCTGTGGAAAAAGATCAAATAAATAGTTGTAAAAATAAAAGAGGATGTATGACTGTGTATGGATGTTGAAGGAAGTATGGAGAATGTTAGTGAGGATGTATTAAGTAGAGAGATGTTTTTTTAGCGATATGCACAGTTTTTTGCCTATCCCTTAAAGGAATGGTGTGATTATGTATGTATATATTTTGTCATTTTGATTTTTTTAGGTACTTTTTCCCTCGATTTGTCTAATTTTTCATTCATATTTAGATACATTTTACTCATTATTAAACATTTATAGTGAATAAATATATTTTTAAATAATATTGATATTTTATAAACCACAGATACTCCAAAGGTATTTTTTCTAACATACGATGGTCTGAATGAGAAGATATTCTAGTCATTGAACTTTATATCATCTTCTTTGCTTGTCTGGTTGTAACAGACACATTACTGATGAGACTGCAACTAGGCTTGAGAGGGTTGCGTTTGGAGGGGATAGTAATTATAATTATTATTATTATTATTGTTATTATTATCACCGCGTCCTACTACCCGTTCGGGTTATACGCACTTACGCTAATGTGTAATGGTAGGGTGATTGCGAGATGAAATGGAGGACCTACAGTTTAACGTGGAATCCGAACCACGGTGGAGACCTGGCATTCCTCACATTCACAAGATGTCTTGTCAGAGGTGAAGGAAGGGTTTGGTAATCAGATAAATATTTGCCGGGACCGAGGATTGAACCCCGGACGCCAGCATAGAAGTCTGACACCTTACCCCTAGACCACCAGGTCACCATTTTAAAGTCTGTTAATCGCGTGAATATTCTCTAGTTTTCATAAGTAAATTGTGCTTTTAACTTAGTAGTGTTCATTCATTACGGGATTTAGAGGGCCTACATATTTTTAGACAATTGTTTGTAAATTTGAAGTATTATTTTTAGAATTTATAGGTCATCAAATTCCGGGTTCATGCCATCATTTTTGAAAGACATTACCTTTCCCTTAATGTTATTTGAGCATCTATAGCATCTATATATATAAATAGTAGTTTTTGTAGGGGAGGAACCTACATTTTGGTACCCCTTCCTCTACCACATAATTTTGTTCCAAACATTGTTATACGGCCTTGAAAGGAAATAATTATAAGACAGAAAATAACGGATTCAAGTGTCCATTGTGCTTATTGATTATTGCTGGTGGGATTTTTATTCAAGGTATAAAATATTTAAAACAATTAAATTGGAAAGTTTTTCTAATTTCGTGTGTGTATTTTTGTGACGTAGTTTGGGATTAAACGCTAAATTTCATCTAAAACATACTATTTTATTCAGATCTACAGATAAAACACTATACAGTTTGTAGGGGGAAGGGAGGAAGACAAGTATTTTCATTAATGATCTTGGGGGGTCAGCGAAGCCAAATAGCAGCGCGACAAGACGTCAATTTTGTGCTGTAAACACCTGGGGGGGTAGGCAACTCATCAATCTCCAGTGCATAACAAATGGATTGTGGTGTAAACTATATAACTAGAACAGGCACCATCTTGTGTGATATAGGAGGGAGTGGGGGGGAGGGGCGAGTATGTGTTGGTTTGCGTGACGTGATACATGTGTTGCCTACCAACAGGCGCATACAATGCCAACTTTGATATCTCATAGAGCCGCCAGACGGTGTCGCCGACTCCAGGTTTATTACGTGGAAATACTTTTCTAATCACCTCCTACAACCTGTATAGTTTTTTACCTGGAGGTATTAATAATATTTTATAAGATACAGTTTCCGCTAGAGGACAATTTTTTATTTTAAAAAGGTGACCTGGCGTTCTAGGGGTAAGGTGTCGGACTTCTATGCTGGCGGCCGGGGTACAATCCTCGGTCCCGGCACAGATTTATCTGATTACCAAACCCCTTCTTTCACCTCTGACAAGACATCTTGTGAATGTGAGGAATGCCCAGGCCTCCACCGTGGTTCGGATCCATCGTTAAAATGTAGGTCCTTCATTTCATCTCACAATCACCGTACCATTACACGTTAGCGTAAGTGCGTATAACCCGAACGGGTAGTAATATGCGGTGCTAATAATAATAATAATAATAATAATAATAATATTTTATACATGTTTATAACCAAAACTCACATCTCATTCCTCATTTCAAATCATACTGTATATAAATGTATTATGTTCACGAAATATTGAGTATGTCCAAATTTTTACATCCTTAACAGATAAAAATCTGCAAACAGGTGAATAATCCGTTTGTTTACGGTCCCAACAAACGCGTATGAACGAAATCCTAGTGTATTTACTGTAGGTTTAGTGATACATGACAAGACGGTGGTATTTTAATCTCTCTAAAGATTCGAAGAAAGAAAAAAAATTATCCTATCAAACATTTTTCTTTATAATTCATTTATTCGGTGGTCAAGTTCCCTTGATTGTTTCTTTGGGAAAGTTTGGATATCCTTGTTCTAGAACAAGAGACACACAAACACTTGTTTGCTATATAGGGGGGATATTGGACATCCCTGTTGATAGAACAAGACACAGTAATAGACACTTACTCGGTTCAGAAAGAAAAAACCATGAGATTAATTTATTTATCTGCGCAACAGGAGTTCACGTGACCAGTGACTATAATCAAATAAATTGTTTTGTGTGGCGTACTCTAACCTTAAGATAATAGGTACAAAGTAGGCCATGTGTACGGACAAGAAATGTTTAAATTAATGTTTTCCAATTACCTTTGCTGGAAAATGTATACTTGTTCTACATGCATTGGCACGCTCATTACTGTCCTAAGTTAAGACTACCGCTTATAGTGGGCGGTTCAAACAAACTACTATAAATTAGCCTCCATTATTTAGTTAGTAGTCTTCATTAGCGACGTTTCCTTCTTGATTATTTCGAAGATAATTTTTGCGAAGAATCATAGTTTGATTCATTTAAGAAGATAGTATAGGAAACACGGTTTAAGGTGGGTGTTTTTGTAGTTTTTATAGAAAAATAATATTATTATTTTTTGCCAAAATAATTCAAGTATTGCTTTAGTAAAAACAGAGAATTTAATATTTTTCTCATAGTGATACCAACAGTTGTTGAATAACTGTCATTGGCATAAGGGCATTAGATGAGAAACTTTTTAAATTAATAAAAATGGTTGTCATTAAATTCCAGGATACCAAACCCTTCCTTCACCTCTGACAAGACATCTTGTGAATGTGGGGAATGCCAGGCCTCCACCGTGGTTCGGATTTCACGTTAAACTGTAGGTCCTCCATTTCATCTCACAATCACCCTACCATTACACATTAGCGTGAGTGCGTATAACCCGAACGGGTAGTAAGACGCGGTGCTAATAATAGTAATAATAATAAATTCCAGGACACCCTTGACAGATAATCAACAATTGATGGAATCACTATCTGAAGAAAATTAAACTTTGTTTCTACTGGAGAAATGTTTTATTTATTTTGACCAAAAAAATGTATTCAATAAAAAAATCTGTAAAAAAAACACTGTCATTAACTTATGTTCCTTACATTTTCACCTTAAACAATCTAAAGCACTTTCACATTTAGACGCCAATTCACGAGATAGAAGTAGACAGAAGAACATTTCTAGTTTACCTATAGACGCCTTTTGTTTACATGCTGATAGCTATCTTATAATCTTCCGCTGACAAGGATAAACACTTACTCTATTTACTCTATTATTTGCGACTTGATAGCTTAGTTTTGCATTTTAAAATAAGCTTTTAACTGTATTCATTTCTTGAAATTCATCATTCCAAGGTGTTTTTTTTTATATACATCCTGGCAGTAAGATTCCTAACGACCATTTTCATGACTAGATCAAATAGTCTTGAGTTGTAGACGATTTATAAATAAATGTTTTTACAAAATAAAAATACTTTATTAGTAACAGAATTTATGTTGTAACATTAAAGCTATTTTTGTTTCTATTATTTAAGAATGTATGGCTTTTGTTCCATTTAAAAACTCATATAATAAAACGTTAAAACATTAACCTATCAAAGATCCATTTAATGATCTAATAGATATTTATATTTGCTTTTATTCAAATAATCATTACGATCACTTCATACACACAATAATATCAGTACATAACTTTCAGAGTAACATAACTTTATGCAGCATCCCTAGGGATATGCACCAAGGGCGTAGAAAGATAAGTTTTTTTAGAGGGATAGTAGCAGGGGAGGGGGGGAGTCTGCTAGAAAACTTCAATATACCTTTAGCCAATAAAAAGCTTTTATACGAATATAGGGGTCCATACCATTCTAGGGGAAGTCAATAAACACAAGTTGACCCCAGTGGTTTTGAGATAAAGGGCTCGCCTCAAGGCCTGATTTTAATGGGTTTAAAATGGGGGGTTAAAATTCCGTAGCACAAAATCATTCGATTGTGGAATGTTAAAGAGCCCTGGATAGAAGTGGATCTACACTACAGGCCCACTAGGCACGGGCCTAGGGGCGGCGGCTTTAGGGGGCGACACATTTTGGATAACATTATTTTTATTTTAATACTTCATTTTTAATAATTACGTTTAAAAACTACTGACCAACATTATCGAAATAGTTCAAGTTAAAGTCAGGATGACAATATTTCTTTTTAAATAACTGTACTCTGATATTACTTTGTAATTGACGTTAGTTTCCCCTTCTTCATAATGATAACTCAAGCTACTGTAGGGCATAAAAATGTCTGATTTTCTTTCGTAGAAATCTTTTCTCGAATACTAACTTCAGCCCCCTCCCTCCCCCCTGACCTCCAAGACTTATTTCCTCTGAAACCTCCTAAAACGCCAGAAAAAACAAATTGGGGATAGGGGGGTGCATCTTATAATTGTGCCTAGGGGCGCGAAATTTTTAAATCCACCACTGACCCTGGAAAGTATGGGAAGATATCCTTGGTAGGCTCTTTCTCTCTCGCTAATAGAAGCTATCGTTTGATTATATAATTAGTAGATTCATAAAGTACACGTTAAATACCTCAAATAAATGCAATGAAAATAACGACAAATTGCGTGACAGACAACACCGCTCGTTTGACCAACACGAATTCCAGAAATGTCGTGTCCTTGGAGACAGTAAGGAACAAATTAAATAGTTATTTGATGAAGTTCAAGGGAACGTTTATGCTTTGTTTGATCTTTTCAAGGTTTTACTGAGGGTTCAAGAACGTTACTCTTTGCCTACCAACCAAGAACTCCCTCAAATATTACAGTACATATATTTATTAATTACAATCATCTCCAGAAGAGTAATAGGTATAAAGGGTGACCTGGCGGTATAGGGGTAAGGTGTCAGACTTCTGTGCTGGGTGTCCGGGGTTCAATCCTCGGTCCCGGCACAGATTTATCTGATTACCAAACCCTTCCTTCACCTCTGACAAGACATCTTGTGAATGTGAGGAATGCCAGGCCTCCACCGTGGTTCGGATTCCACGTTAAATTGTAGGTCCTCCATTTCATCTCATTATCACCCTACCATTACACATTAGCGTAAGTGCGTATAACCCGAACGGGTAGTAAGACGCGGTGCTAATAATAATAATAATAATAATAATAATAATAATAATCAATCAATCAATCAATCATTGTTTATTTAGGATTTAAAAGAAAAATTACATAGATTAGTTTTTGATACAATCCCGAAGTACCTAAAGGTACATCTTCAGGTCTTGTAGTTAAGTAATATTTATATAAGTAATATTTGTATAATAATAATAATAATAATAATAATAATAATAATAATAATAATAATAATAATAATAGGTATAAATAGCATCCCTTATTGGTGCGGACACGACGTACAATGTTTACTCGGTTCAAAATATAAAATGTTCTAAAATATCAAACATCCGTTCCTTGCCCGACTGTATTAAAGACGTTTTTTTAAAAATGGTCAGTTTCTTTTATCTTTTATTCTTTTTTTTTTAAAGACGTTTGTTTTATCAAATTATTGACATCACTATTTAGTTAAGTACGGAAATGAGCTTTAAACCTACCCGCTTCAGTGGCCGCATCGACTGTGGCGCTTCTCTCACAGTAGACTAGACTGCACTATATGGGGAGATCAAGGTTCAAATCTCGGTCGGGTGTACTGAGGGTGATTTTTCTTTCTACTTTTCCTCCACGCAAATTCGGGTACACTTCCTCTATATAAAACCTTTATAAGCCCTAACATTACAAACGTATTTAATACATAAGCATATATATAACTTGAAAGGATAGTAAAAAGGTGGTACTAAAAAAAAAAGTTAAATCAATCTTTGTTAGAAACTTTTAAACTTAAAAAAAAACCTTTATAAACGGCAAACTTTGGATGTCAGAGAATGCGCGTTAAAACTGATCTTTTTGTAGTTTTTATAACCAATAAACTATTTTGCTTTGAAATATATCAAATGCTGTTGCTAATTTTGGTTTAATTTTCTACGCAGCTCTTTATTATTTTTCATGGGCCATTCGGAATCAAGAACTGTTAAAATTAGCATGTGTAGAAAATTAAACTAAACGTATGTATTCAAGTAATATTTTGTTTATTTTGTTCAAAACATATATTTTCATCAAAAAACCCCACAAAAAATACTGTCCTTAGCTCGCATCCCACCTTATTATTATTATTATTATCATTATTATTAGCACCGCGTCTTACTACCCGCTTGGGTTATACGCATTTACGCTAATGTGTAATGGTAGGTTGATTGCGAGATGAAATGGAGGACCTACAGTTTAACGTGAAATCCGAACCACGGTGGAGGTCTGGCATTCCTCACATTCACAAGATGTCTTGTCAGAGGTGAAGGAAGGGTTTGGTAATCAGATAAATCTGTGCCGGGACCGAGGATTGAACCCCGACCGCCAGCACAGAATTCTGACACCTTACCCCTAGACCACCAAGTCACCTGCATCCCACCTTGATTATATCATGTTTATCTAGAAATTATTTTACTTCAGTGTTCTATTAAAACTATTAATTGTATTTTCCATGGAAACAAACCAAACTGATTTTAGAAATGATAACATTTTATTCCAACAAATGATCATCAATCGCTTTATAAATATTTATAATAACCTCGGATATTTCCGGTTGATTTCGTGTTCAGTCGGACCTCGTGTACCCTAGTCGCCGCGTTTCGTACGTCACATGTTTTTCCCTTTGTGGACAGTCTCTATGGAGACCTACCCTTTCCCAAAGGCGCGTTAACCAATCTACATGAGGTGTTCTATTTTTCGAAACGAGATTCAAGCCTCGGGTTCATTCATATCTTTTTATTTTTTTATTTTTATTCATGGGAGCCTGCTTCACTTGTCAGTGTTTGTTTAGCGAGTGAAGCCTGCGGAAGCGTGGAGCCGGCCCGCGTCTTATTGATCCGATCTAAAACTACTGCAGTGTTTTATTCCATTCGGCGGTGCTCTAAAAGACTAAACGGTTCGAACGAACTATTTATTGGCGCGAGTGTTACAGTAAATTAAAGCCTTCGACTGTCTTCACCAAGTGCTTCTTTCAAATATTTACCTAACGCACCTTTAAATAAGTACTACACATCTTAAAAGTTTTGGAAGTATAACCTCGCTTAAAATTATTTAAAATCTGGAGCTAGATATATAGTTTTATATTTGTAAGTATTTTTTTATCATAAATGTAAAAACTACACTTGTCAATCGCAACATTTTACAAATTAAAAATTACAGACTGTTTCCATCCAACACAAAAATAAATCATGGACTGTAATTTTTCCAGAACTTACATTTTTAATCACAAACTATTTTTTTTCTTGGAAATATTTTCTATGTGACACATTTTAAATTGTGAAATTAGTGTGTAACTATATAAACCAATTAATGACGTCACATGATCATATATGTTCACGCATTTTATGATCCCCTTACATTACATTGCACTTAAAAAAAGGAAACTATCTTTGTTTACTCATAACCTTTTAGATAACTTCGCTAATCACCCACCAGATGTCACTAAATTCAACGTCGCCTGTCACGTGACATATGGTCTCCGCCTCGAGACACGACAGCAGGTAGTTTTCTGTGTTCCTGTCCACTCCTGAGAAGCTAAACAGCACTACGAACGGAAATGTCTAGACCGAACGAGGCGACCTTGAACTTCGACTCGGTGTCCGCGATACAGTCGAGGACGGGGAGCGAGACGTCGACGCCACGCCCCCATCGTCGTGCCTCCAAGACGCGTCTGGCCCTCCCTTTGTTTCGGGTCGAGCCTGGGGCGGGGGGTAACAACCCGCAGTTATCCCCCATCCACTCCCCCATCCACTCCCCTATGATCCCCGTCATGATGACCCCCGTGGGAGGGATGCCAAGAGTCCGTCGGCAACCCCATCTCGGGATGATACAGCTGTACCCGACAAAAGCCGGGGAGTTTATGTTCAAACAGTTCGAAGGTTTCAAGGACTTCACGATGAACACGGCCAAGTCCGGACTTAGCGGCGGCGAGAAGGTCGCCTTCTGGATGTACAACAAGGTCCGGGAGCTGTCCAAGAAGTGGTTCACCCACATGTTCCTGTTCCTGGTGATCCTCGGGTACAGCTGCCTCGGGGCGGCCATCTTCGTCGCCGTCGAAGGGAAGCACGAGGCCGCGGAACGGGCGGACATCATGAGGGAGAAGTCCGCCCTGTTGAGGTTGCTATGGAACCTGTCCAGAGAGGTGGACAACGAGACGGAGTGGGTGAGCGTCGCGACGCAGCGGATGTTGCCGTTCGAGGACATCTTGTTCGAGTCGTTCAGGCACGGATTGTCGGATACCAACGACACGGTGTGGTCCTTCTGGAACGCCGTGTTCTACTGCGGCACCATCTACACGACCATCGGTGAGTAGACCTCAGGAACGTCCGTACCAGTGGTCGTGCGGTCTAGTACGTCACTCTCACGTTAGATTGGATCGTGCATGACGGGGATATCAGGGTTTGAATCCCTGTTGAATGCACTGAGGGTGGTTGTTCTAAGTTCGCTTTCCACTCTCCATCCAGGTTGATTCCGGGTTCATTTCCTGACATGGTCAAAAATATGTTTGGTAAAATGTGGGTTTCCCCTTATTACATCGATATAATTAATGTTCGGGGGGCTGGGTGTTGTGTCTGTTTTAGATTTAAGCTAGTTTATAAATCGTGTACTGATATAATCAGTTGGTTTGTAAAATGCACGTTAAACACCTAAATTAAAAAAAAAACTAAATCATCAACTCCCGCGTAGCTAAGTGGTTAGAAAGTTCAACTGAAACTTTGGGGGAACACAGTTCTATCCCAGGTGGAGCCGATAAAGATAATTCTTATTAATATAGTCTGGGTTTTACATTTATAATTAGTAAATACGTAGCCATGCTTGATGTTAAATATACCCATTTCATCTTATGGTGAAATTAATATTGTTGGTCTTCCACCACCCCTCCACGCAAATGCGGGTTCACTTCCTCTAATTCAACCTTCCCAATTCCTAATCCATTAGCGTAATTAGTACTTAAAGCGTATAACCCGAACGGGTAGTAAGACGCGGTGCTAAATATTATTATTATTATNACAAGCTCACCTTGTTTATTCATCAGGTGATGTTTCATGTCACCAAAAACAAGCTCACCTTGTTTATTCATCAGGTGATGTTTCATGTCACCAAAAACAAGCTCACCTTGTTTATTCATCAGGTGATGTTTCATGTCACCAAAAACAAGCTCACCTTGTTTATTCATCAGGTGATGTTTCATGTCACCAAAAACAAGCTCACCTTGTTTATTCATCAGGTGATGTTTCATGTCACCAAAAACAAGCTCACCTTGTTTATTCATCAGGTGATGTTTCATGTCACCAAAAACAAGCTCACCTTGTTTATTCATCAGGTGATGTTTCATGTCACCAAAAACAAGCTCACCTTGTTTATTCATCAGGTGATGTTTCATGTCACCAAAAACAAGCTCACCTTGTTTATTCATCAGGTGATGTTTCATGTCACCAAAAACAAGCTCACCTTGTTTATTCATCAGGTGATGTTTCATGTCACCAAAAACAAGCTCACCTTGTTTATTCATCAGGTGATGTTTCATGTCACCAAAAACAAGCTCACCTTGTTTATTCATCAGGTGATGTTTCATGTCACCAAAAACAAGCTCACCTTGTTTATTCATCAGGTGATGTTTCATGTCACCAAAAACAAGCTCACCTTGTTTATTCATCAGGTGATGTTTCATGTCACCAAAAACAAGCTCACCTTGTTTATTCATCAGGTGATGTTTCATGTCACCAAAAACAAGCTCACCTTGTTTATTCATCAGGTGATGTTTCATGTCACCAAAAACAAGCTCACCTTGTTTATTCATCAGGTGATGTTTCATGTCACCAAAAACAAGCTCACCTTGTTTATTCATCAGGTGATGTTTCATGTCACCAAAAACAAGCTCACCTTGTTTATTCATCAGGTGATGTTTCATGTCACCAAAAACAAGCTCACCTTGTTTATTCATCAGGTGATGTTTCATGTCACCAAAAACAAGCTCACCTTGTTTATTCATCAGGTGATGTTTCATGTCACCAAAAACAAGCTCACCTTGTTTATTCATCAGGTGATGTTTCATGTCACCAAAAACAAGCTCACCTTGTTTATTCATCAGGTGATGTTTCATGTCACCAAAAACAAGCTCACCTTGTTTATTCATCAGGTGATGTTTCATGTCACCAAAAACAAGCTCACCTTGTTTATTCATCAGGTGATGTTTCATGTCACCAAAAACAAGCTCACCTTGTTTATTCATCAGGTGATGTTTCATGTCACCAAAAACAAGCTCACCTTGTTTATTCATCAGGTGATGTTTCATGTCACCAAAAGGAAGCGCATTGTGTTTATCCACCAGGTGGCGAATGTTTTAATCGTCTGCATTACATACCCCCAAAAAAGATACAGTTTTCCTATTAAAATTTATTTTAGTATTTCTAAACTTTTTCCATAATGTAAGTAATACATTAAACAGACCATTCCACGTTTGAATGAGGTAAAGATATATATGAGTTAATGTAACTTTCCTGTTAGTCCTTTCGTAAACAGGATGTACCATTTTATATATGCTAAGTTAAAAAAAAAAGAGTTAATAGTAGGCTATCACGCAAAATTATACGTAGAGTCCAATTTTCGTTGGAAGGATCTTTTAGAAAATACAAACATTTATAACATTTTACAATATTACTAGTGTTATTTTATAAGTATTGATCATAGGTGACAGCATAAGATCCCATGAATTGGCGTATGAATACGTGAAAGTAAATTCGATACCATTAATAGTTTTATGATAATGATATTTCTATTAAAATTAGATGGTAGTAACTATCTATAAACTGCAATGGGCATTTTTATATTTAAATATTGGTAGACATGCCCAACAGCTATTTAGTCAATTATTTGTTAATTAATGATGGTAACATTAATGTATTTATTTTAATTAATGTAATTTTAAAGTACTATTCTAACGATTTGCAAACTAACTTAATGGCTTGAATTGAACCTGGGACCCCTATTTCCGTATACTGTCACGTTACCGAATGAGTTAAGGTGTCAGACAGATACTTGTGTATGCTGAATTGAAAATATTAAGTCGAAAAGATTGTAATTTTTTAAATTAAAACACTAGACACACATAAAATGAAATAAAACAAATTAAAAATATGCACAAATACATAGTCAGACAATAATGTTATAATATTTGATAAAATAATAGATTACTTTATGTATAAAACTAATAAAAACAGAACTACTAAAGCAATATCTTTATTTATTTTGAATATTTTTCTTTAATAAAATTCTAAAAAATATGGACCATAGCTGACTACCTCTTCCATCACAACTTAAGAATTAAAAATTAAGATAAACACAAGTGGTTCTCTAATTCAAACCAATCGAAGGGCCAAATTTATGAACTCGGGGAGTGTCGCGGGCCACAGCTTAGGAAATATCTTTAGATTTAACATAATTTAATAACGCTAGGGGGTGAGAGGTGAGGAAGATATAATTTAGAGGAAATGTAGCTGCATGTGGGTGAAGATAACCTGAGAAACTATCCATGAAAAAACCACCTTATGTATTGTACATCCTTCTGGAATTCGAACCCGGACATCCTAAATACTGGAGAACTATACTATACGAGCCTGACATGTAATCTGCACTCCCACCAATACTAGTCTATAATAGATGTTTGATGCCAATTTATTTAAAATAATTAACAGTTATTTAAAATATTTAAAATCTGATATCTTCTCAAATGTTTATGTGGTTTAGTGAAATAATCAAAGCAATATTTATTAAGTAATACAAATTCAAATTCTCATAATTAAATATTTATTTAATTTTTTTTAGGTATTCAACGTGCACTTTCTGAGCCAACTGATTATGTTGCCACAAGAGAATTTCCATGAGCGAGATTGAAAGCCCTACCAATTTTGCTGAGGATGACGTGTCCAATTTTATTGTGTTAGGAAACTCATAGCCCAAACTGTATACATGGCTTGTTTGAATCAAAAGTAATACAAAATCCCTAAATACTTACATCCAGAAAGCTATGCGAATATCATTTAATTGTGTCCAAAGTTTCGGCGTAAAGCGACTGGAGAGCAAAGCTGTGCAAGCATGCGTGTACAGCAGGTTACATAGGAGTTAGGCGCTTGACACTACACGCCTCTATATTTTGGAGCACGGTGACAGAACATACCACAATTAATGGTTAACAACACACCAGTCCATACAGAAAAGAGAATATGTTCTGAGGGTCATCATTAACGGTCCTACATCACAGAATGTGCTTGCCATTATTACATGTGTGGCGCCACGCGCCTAACTCCAATGCAACCTGTTCTACACGCATGCTTGCACAGCTTTGCTCCCCCGGTGCTGTATGCCGAAACTTTGGACAATATTTAATGGTATTAACATAGTTGATCGGATATAAGTGTTTAGGGATTTTGTAATTCTTCTGGTTCAAACAAACTATATGTGCAGTTTGGGCTGTGAGTTTCCGAACAACCTGTATATAATACCTTTTAATAATTGATTAAAATTTTTATATCAAGTCAAAGTCTTCAAAATTGCATTATAGATACTTTTATGAGATTTTTACGAATCTCTAAACACTCGAATATTGTGATACTGTGATATCAAAGATAGCTCTTAGTAGACGATTATATCCACACGTCCATCACAGACTCTGCCTTAAACAATGAGTGAAGATTGACCCTGAACACGGGAAGATCCCTAGATATCTCAGTGGTAGAACATTGTGCTAAGCCAAAGGTCAGGGTCTCGTTTCACACGTTCAGATGTCATTTTTTTTCCATTTATTAAAATATGATTCAGATACGTCTCATGTCCGTAATTATGTTAATTATTAATTCATTATCTAAGCCTCGTATTACATGTATTATACATGTTTGTGTAGTCTCTCTTACGCTTCTATGGCGCCAGCCCCCATCTAGTCCACTTCCAGTACTGTTAGGTCACTTCATCCTTCCATCTGAGCTTTGGTCTTCCCATTAACCTTCGTCTCTCTTCTTTTAGTGTTTACCTTCGTCCCTCTTCTTTTGGTGTTTATCTTCTTCTCTCTTATTTTAGCGTTTACCTTCGTCCCTCTTCTTTTGGTGTTTATCTTCTTCTCTCTTATTTTAGTGTTTACCTTCGTCCCTCTTCTTTTGGTGTTTATCTTCTTCTCTCTTATTTTAGCGTTTATCTTCGTCTCTCTTATTTTGGTGTTTATCTTCGTCTCTCTTATTTTAGCGTTTATCTTCGTCCCTCTTCTTTTGGTGTTTATCTTCGTCCCTCTTCTTTTAGCGTTTACCTTAGCCCCTCTTCTTTTTGTGTAGTCACCCATCTGATTTGAGGGCTATTAGTATAAATTACTTATGATAGTGAGATAGGGATGAGGAAGGTAGATTTTTAAAAAGAAATGTACTAATATTCACGTGGGGAGAGAGTGGGAAACCATTCATGAAGAAACCGGCCTCAATTCACCCGACCTGGATTCTAACCACATCCCCGGAAATCCAGACTAACACAAGAGTGACGCCTTAAATCATTCGACCACCAATGCTAGTGAAGATTTGTAATATATTCGTTTAATTTGTTTTACAGTTAACACGTTTCGGTGGACATGTGGTCTAAGACGTATCATTTGACTGATCTGGGTTTTCTCTTGATGGGGTGGTTTTGAATAAATGGTTTCCTTTCCTCCCTCCTTGCAAATGTGAGAACATATCCTCCTATTCCCTATGCCCACTAGTGTAGATATATATATATATATATAAAGTAAATATTTACAGTCTGTAAAAGCAAATTTTGGAATCCATTTAAGAAATAATTTATGTCTCGCTATGTTTGGAAAATCTTGAGTTGGTAAAATTAAAATGTGAAACAGAAAATTTTAATTTTAGAAACTTTGATTATATTACAGGTTTATTTACGAAACTAAATAACGGGTACTTTTAAAAATATATATTAGAATATGTAAATAAAATATATTAGAATATGTGAATAAAATATATTTAAATATATGAATAAAATATATTTAAATATGTAGATATAATATATTTAAATTAGTGAATAAAATATATTTAAATATATAGGTAATATATTTTCTAATTTGTGAATGCAATATATTTATAACTGTAAGTAAAATATATCTAAATATTTATTAAATTGTCTCTAAATGTATTTATGGAAGACTTATTTCCTGTCTCACTCTTTCTGGTATTGAAATGATGTTTAACCAAGTGGAAAAACATATTAAGCTCAGTTTTATTCACGAAAATATGAATAAACATGTACCGTTATTAACATTTGCTCACGCGGTAACCATGACTGACAGTCTGTTTGTCATATTTCCGAGGAAAAAAAAATAACAATATAAAAGCTTCATTATAAATACGACAGCTAACAAAATACACAGAACGTCAGTTTCCAGATGTTTCTACGATTTATTTTTATAAATATTCGTTTTAATCCCGACTAAATCATTTCTCTTGAAGAACACATGTACGCCCGAAATACCCCTTTACCTGCGACGTCAACGAGGGGATTATCCATTTAGAAGCGGCGTCGACGACGACACAGGGCTCTCTCTTTTTTTTTATGTCATTCACCCAAAATTATTTTTAATAGGACCCGCCGGCCATCCGTATAGGTTTCGGGCCGGTCCGCTAGACTTCGTCGTACGTCGGCCCTTGTGTATGTTTAGTTAACACGGTACCACGATGAGGGAACATCTTCACATGTGTTTTTTCTCTCGACGATGCCCGAAGAGACAAGAAATGGTTATGAAACCAAGTGGTCCGGAGATATATAGCCAGTCAATGCTCTAGTGTCGGGTATACAGTGCAATACAAGGAGATAAGTGTACAATTCATAAGATAACTGTTTATTTGTGTGCGAAATAAATCTACTAAATATTTCTACTATTTCAACGACTTGTC
The DNA here is from genome assembly GCA_901482245.1 of Timema douglasi. NCBI lineage: Eukaryota > Metazoa > Arthropoda > Insecta > Phasmatodea > Timematidae > Timema > Timema douglasi. The sequence goes on from CABEEJ010002921.1 coordinate 51,771, forward strand.
TGAAGATCAATTGGTTCAAAGAAAATTACAAATATCAACTCTATTTAAATTGTGTCGATAACTTTGCAATAAGTGTTGCCTTGTGTGTGCTACTCTAAATTGTATTCTCGGTTTTTTTTTCATCCTTTATTTTGTGAGCGCACTATTAAAGTAAAAATTATAATAAAGAAAAAAACAATCGGTTAACTTGACGTGTATATAAATAATCTTATAATAAATCTAGCTGATGTGAACATAACTTTTGAGTGTGCGAGAAAAACAAAACTATATTTATGTTCTTAAATAAATAAGGGATTAAATCTTGCAAGGGTTTTAGCATATAAAATAGAATTTTTCTTAAATTGTATGTTTATTATTTGATTATTTTGGAGTAAATTTATACTGAAAAAAAAGGTAGGAATACATTCCGACGATTCCTAAACCACGTGGGAGTTGAGCCCATGTTAGTACCACGTCGCACAGCGAGTTGCGGTTTGCCCCAGTTGTGAAAAAGCAGCTGAATTCTTCTTGAAAGCCAGACGCCCTATTAGCGGGCCTAAACATGTCTTCCCCCAATGAACTAACCATAAACTTTGAACCGGGGGTGAGACAAGAAACTGATGGGGGTGAAGCGCCCCCTAGACCCCAGCGTCGCATCTCTCGACCTCGTCTAAACCTCCCCATTCTCCGGCTATCCACGCCGAACAACCAGGTCCAACTATCCCCGATAATCTCCCCGCTGCACTCCCCGATGTTGAACATCCCGTTGACACCCATAGGGGGGCTCCCTATAGTCCAGCACCCCCACCTGGGGATGATGCAGCTGTACCCGACCAAAGCCGGGGCTTTCATGTTCAAACAGTTCGAAGGTTTCAAAGACTTCACCGTCAACACCGCGAAATCGGGTCTCAGCCACGGCGAGAAGACCGCCTTCGTGCTTTACAACAAGGTGACGACGTGGTCCAAGAAGTGGTTCACCCACATCTTCCTGTTCATCGTGGTTTTCGCGTACAGCCTCCTGGGGGCGCTGCTGTTCGTCGCGGTGGAAGGTACCCACGAGGACGCCGTCAGAGCCAACATCCGGAAGGAGAAGTACGCGATGGTGAGGAAGCTGTGGTCGCTGTCGAAGGACCCTCAGTACGACGACAATCCGGAGGAGTGGGTGGGGGCCGCCGTCAACGAGGTGGACCAGTTCGAGGGTATCTTGTTCGAGTCGTTCAAGCACGGGGTGGTGAACGAGAACGTGAAGGTGTGGAGCTTCATGAACGCCGTCTTCTACTGCGGCACCATCTACACCACCATCGGTAGGACGTGTTTTATTTCTCGCCGCGTCTTGGTGCATGTTCACATTATACAATTATCAACTACTTACGATAATGAGTTAGGGGGGTGACCTGGCGGTCTAGGGGTAAGGTGTCGGACCTCTGTGCTGGGTGTCCGGGGCTCAATCCTCGGTCCCGGCACAGATTTATCTGATTGCCATACCCTTCCTTCACCTCTGACAAGACGTGTATTAATAACAACTTGTGAATGTGAGGAATGCCAGGCCTCCACCGTGGTTCGGATCTCACTTTAAACTGTAGGTCCTCCATTTCATCTCAAAATCACCCTACCATTACACATTAGCGTAAGTGCGTACAACCCGAACGGGTAGTAAGACGCGGTGATAATAATAATAATAATAATAATAATAATAATAATAATAGAGTTAGGGACTTGGAAGTTTAAATTTATGAGAAGCGTACCTTAATTTGTGTTGAGGCATATACAAATTTTAACACCATTCATTAAGGTGATTTGGTAGAAAATGCGAGTTAAGATTTGTATTAAAAATAAATGTGTACAAAATAATAAAATATTGCCTCAGTTGATTAATATTAAGTGTTCTGCGTTTAGACAGATCCTCTATCTTATCCAAACTGAGTCATCCAGCATGTGCTACCATCACTATACCGGAGTTGGTTTGTTTTGTTTACAAATGGTCTCCCCCCCTCTTACTCCAGGAAAATACGGGTACACATCCTCATAATTCAACCTTCCTAATATCTAACACATTAGCGTGCTGAAAATAAATAAATAGACACGTTAAACTTAATTTTCTGAAAAATAATAATGTCAACAATTTTTTGATTATTGGTCACGAGTCTTGCGGAATTCTAAAATAACTTTTTATCTTCATTTAAAAAGTTTTTGTTCCAACTCCACTATATCTGTGACCAAAATTCAAGGATTTGTTGATATTACTGTATTTATGAAAGGAAACTAAGCGTCTCCACCGGAAGATAAAAGATTTTTATTATAAAAGATGTAAAAAATATATGAAACTTAGTTCGCGTTTCGTTCCACTCCAACTTTAACGACGCGAAACCGATCCTTCATCGTTTAATGACACCTCAGAATTCTGTGACCACTAAAGTTCTGTCGAAACGCGCAGAGCTCTGCTCTTATCAGCCATTACGTGAGTCATTCGTTAACATCCAAATGTCACAGGGAGCAGACAAGAAGTCACAGGAACTTGTCGTACGATCTTTGAAAAAAAAAAGAGGTGAAGGGGGAGAAGTTTCGACATCTTGGCTGCAGTGTGACGTCTTATAGTATGTCACTCTGAATAACGGCGACAACTTCTCTAAAACTAGCTTTAAAGGGTTAATCTACTTCCGCATTTAATTCACCCAGAGAGCTTCACATTTGTCGCTTTTCGTTTTTCGGTTGGAATAGCTCCCCCGCTCCCCTCAAGTGTACGTGAGTCGACTGTAAGGGTCACTCATTAACCACTTAATGTTGTTGAAAGGGGTGAACTAAAGGGATAAAACTCTAATATCTACATGGTGTTACATGGGGGAGCTCTAATTTATACATGGTGTTACATGGGGCTCTAATGTCTACATGGTGTTACATGGGGGGATCTAATGTTTACATGGTGCTACATGGGAGAGCTCTAATATCTACATGGTGTTACATGGGGGAGCTCTAATGTCTACATGGTGTTACATGGGGCTCTAATGTCTACATGGTGTTACATGGGGTAGCTCTAATGTCTACATGATGTTACATGGGGGAGCTCTAATTTATACATGGTGTTACATGGGGCTCTAATGTCTACATGGTGCTACATGGGGGAGCTCTAATGTCTACATGGTGTTACATGGGGTAGCTCTAATGTCTACATGGTGTTACATGGGGTAGTTCTAATGTCTACATGGTGTTACATGGGGGGATCTAATGTCTACATGGTGCTACATGGGAGAGCTCTAATATCTACATGGTGTTACATGGGGTAGTTCTAATGTCTACATGGTGTTACATGGGGGGATCTAATATCTACATGGTGTTACATGGGGGGATCTAATGTCTACATGGTGTTACATGGGGGAGTTCTAATGTCTACATGGTGTTACATGGGGGGATCTAATGTCTACATGGTGTTACATGGGGGGATCTAATGTCTACATGGTGCTACATGGGAGAGCTCTAATGTCTACATGGTGTTACATGAGGGAGCTCTAATGTCTACATGGTGTTACATGGGGTATTTCTAATGTCTACATGGTGTTACATGGGGGGATCTAATATCTACATGGTGTTACATGGGGAGCTCTAATGACTGCATGATGTTACATAGGAGAGCTCTAATATCTACATGGTGTTACATGGGGAGCTCTAATGACTGCATGATGTTCATTTGTCACCCTGTTGGTCCACCTGATCTTCTAAAGTCTTCTCCAGCCCCCCCCTTCTAAGTTCTCCAAACTCGGACAACACTCACTCTAGTTTGTTAGCACCAATTCTCACTACCTGCTCAAGCTATGTACTAAATACACTTATATACTAATTACATTGATTAATTAGGAATTGGTATTTTAACACCACATCTTAGTACCCGATTGGGTTATACGGTTATGTACTAATCACACTAATGGTTCTAGGTATAAGGAATGTTATATTTAAATGAAGTTAACCCGCATTTGCATGGAGAGAGAGTGTAAAACCAATTTGGGAAAAACCACCCTAATTATACTCAGCCGATATTCAAGCCTTGATCTCCCCGTTATAACACGCGGCCACCAAAGTGGGTATGAGTATAAAGTTAAATCTAGAGGAGGAGTACCCGCATTTTCTTGTAAGAAGAGTGGGAAAAATGTATGCAATCCCAACCTCAGTGCACCCAACTAATACTCGAACCCCAATCTCCCTGTAATCTGTAGTCCAGTCCTTTTATACCATTCTGCCCTTAATCTACGATCTGGCTATGGAAGGTTTATGAGCAGTACTGACCATCAACCTTGACCTTAATTTGCGATCTGGCCATGGAAGGCTTATGAGCGGTACTGACCATCAACCTTGACCTTAATTTGCGATCTGGCTATGGAAGGTTTATGAGCAGTACTGACCATCAACCTTGACCTTAATTTGCGATCTGGCCATGGAAGGTTTATGAGCAGTACTGACCATCAACCTTGACCTTAATTGGCGATCTGGCTATGGAAGGCTTATGAGCGGTACTGACCATCAACCTTGACCTTAATTTTAGATCTGGCTATGGAAGGTTTATGAGCGGTGCTGACCATCAACCTTGACCTTAATTTGCGATCTGGCTATGGAAGGTTTATGAGCAGTTCTGACCATCAACCTTGACCTTAATCTGCGATCTGGCTATGGAAGGTTTATGAGCAGTACTGACCATCAACCTTGACCTTAATTTGCGATCTGGCCATGGAAGGTTAATGAGCAGTACTGACCATCAACCTTGACCTTTATTTCAGTTGGGGTTTGTTTTTTAGATAATATTTCCTGTCGCGTGACAGTTTCTGTAACAATTACTACTGCCCACGACAGGTATTATCCACAGCTCGGTACCTGTCAGCAGGAATAGTCAATGCTAGAGCCGTGTGTTTCATAAGTAGTATTTTAGCGGCCGTTTCCACGGATCAGTGAAATTTAATTAAGTGAAAAATTACAACCTGGACACGGGAATCGAACCATTGGCTTTGTGAGGGAAATATGGGCCTGGGTACTATATTAAACAGAATGGCTTAGTGGTAGAGCATTGACGCGCAAACCCAAAGGTCCAGGTTTCGATTCCCGTGTCCGGGTTACAATTTTTCACATTGAATTTGATTCAGCTATCAGGAATAATTATGTGGATAACCATCATATATCAGTGTTTTATACACATGAATTAATAATTTAGTAAAATTGTTTTGTTTTTTTTCACTATTTCTGGCTATCTGTTCGTGTTGCAAGCATTTATACAGGGTGTTGGGAAACTCATAGCGCAAATTGCACATATAGCTTGTTTGAACAGAAATAATTACAAAATCCCTGTACACTTACATCCAGAAACCTATACTATTACCATTAAATTGTGTCCAAAGTTTCGGCGTACAGCACCGGGAGAGCAAAGCTGTGCAAGCATGCGTGTACAACAAGTTGCATAGGAGCTAGGTGCATGACATTACACATGTAATAATGGCAAGCACTTTATGTGATGTAAGACCGTTAATGATGACCCTCAGAACATATTCTCTTTTATGTATGGACTGGTGTGTTGTTTACTATTAATTGTGGTATGTTCTGCTGCCGTGCTCCAACATGTCGAGGTGTGCAGTGCTGCGCGCCTAACTTATATGCAACTTATTGTACACGCATGCTTGAACATCTTTGCTATCCCGGCGCTGTACGCCGAAACTTTGAACACAATTTAATGGTATTAGCATATTTTTTCAGGATGTAAGTGTATAAGTGATTAATACACGTCTTGTCAGAGGTGAAGGAAGGTTTTGGCAATCAGATAAATCTGTGCCGGGACCGAGGATTGAACCCCGGACCTCCAGCACAGAAGTCCGACACCTTATACCTAGACCACCAGGTTAACCTATTATTTATAAGGTATATAAAGCTACGACAGGCTTAACCAGCCGGTAGTGGAAAATATATGGCTTGAATAAAAAACTGACTACAGGCTGGAAATGTATAAATACTTTGTGGTTTGTTAACGTGTTATTGGATATTGTAACAAAGCTAATAGACAAATATAGGGAGTGTGAGTGTGTGTGTGTGTGTGAGAGAGAGAGAGAGAGAGAGAGAGAGAGAGAGGGTGGGCGTCAGTAGGAGGGAGAGTTGTGTTTATGGGTGAACAGGAATCAATCTTCAGTCTATAATTGCCACAGAGCCTCTAATTAAATGGGATGAGGAATTAGACACGTCCTTACCACCAAGTAGTAAATTAACTCCACTGTATTTGCACAGAAACACGGTTAGTCGGAAACATGAGATCCGAGTAAAATACTCTTGAATTTTGATGGGAATCGAACACGCATCGATGGCCGCACGGGTTAGGACGTCATCCTAACACTAGAGTGGAGATCATAGCTCAAATCCTAATTGTGTATATTAAAGAAAAAAATTTCCTATACCGTTTTACATTCACTCTCCGTACGTATGCGGATACATTTACTATAAATTCTATCTTCTTCATCCCTATCCAATGAGAATAAACCTATTGATAACCCAAACAAACTGTACACATATGTATTAATAACACTAATGTTTTGAGGATTATTAAAGTTGAATTTAAAGGAAATGTATCCACATTTTCGGTGAAAATGTGTGAAACCATAGAGGAAACTACCTGCTTAGTTTTTCCCATCCGGGATTCAAACCCCGATTTCCCCATGATTTGAAGACCAAGTATTTTTTTCGAGAGTGACGCTTTAGAGGCTTAGATCATTCTCCCATCAAAGCGGGTATACGTAACATTACAAATTATTAATTCAAAATATGTTTATTTTATAACTTTTAGTATAATGGACCTTGGATTATTTTTTATCACTGTATATTTTGTCCCATTTATTTCAGAAATTCAACAGAAACTATGTGAAATACTCTTTTTTTTGTTTGCTTGGTTATTGAGTTTAATAATAAATGGAGCCATATTATTTATTGAAAAATATCTGAAAAAAATGTTTTATATTCCACGAAAGAGAAATCCACGCAATTATTTATAAGGAGGAGACTGATACAAAGATAAAACGTGGAAATGATTCAGCGGATGATTGTGACCAAAAGGGATCCCCCTGGGGTCTTTTTAACCCGGAAAATTATTCATATATTCTCTTCTCTGAACTAAATTTAACAACATCTCCAAAAAATGATTAGTTATTTATTCTTTGTAGATAATTGTATGTTTTATTTTTTATTTATTTTTACTTTAATGTATTTTTACTTTCTCTCAGTCACTCTATCTCTCTCTCTCTCTCTCTCTTAACTCCTTGGAGAGAGAATTATTGTGATCGTAAAAAATAATTTAACTAAACACGCGATTCTGTCTGTCTGTCTTTACCTAAGCCTAGAATCGAACCCATTTTACCGATAGGGTCAAAACTTTGAATCTTGGGGTTTTCATAAGGTTCCCCAGAGATGTTTTTTTTGGAATTATATATCTAACCCTCAGATTAAGGGTAGTTTATTGAAGGAAATAAATAAAAAAGAATCAACTTTCTCAAAATCAGTCATAAATATTTTGATTAATTTTTTGTATCTATGGACTACTTAACCAAACAAACCGAATTTAAGATCCTCATTTGCCCATGAAAATTACTTCTAGGACACTTTACATAAGCGGATAGCTCCTATTTTACTAATGGTGATGAAATATTTTAGATAACAAATACCTTAACATTATAAAGTTCTACTAATAAAAATAAAAATAAAATGTTTTAATTGAAATAATTTTTTTTAAACCCAATTGTTTCTGAGCTACAATCAAACTTATGTATATTATTTATACCCGCCTCGGTGGCGTAGTTGGCTAACGCGCTTGTAGTGTTGAAGCTAGACCGCTGAGGTCGGGGAGATCGAGGTTCGAATCTCGGTCGGGTGAACTGGGGGGGATTAAATGGTTTTCCACTCTCCCTCCACGCAAATGCGGGTTCATTTCCTCTATTTCAACCTTCCAAATTCCTAGTCCATTAGAGTAATTAGTACTTAAAGCGTATAACCCAAGAGGGTAGTAAGACGCGGTGCTAAATATAAATATATATATTATTTATGGAGGTCTTTTAAAACGAAATGGTTTGTTATACTCTTGGTGGACAGAGATTTTCCCAATGTTTCTGTAATGGTGTATATTATTTCTTTTCTAAAATCTTAATAGCTTTTAGATGTATCTATTTTAAGATAACAGAGAGAGAGAAAAAAAGTATGTGTGGATCCCGCTACCACTGTCCAATTCTAGCACATAGTCCTGATCAATCGCCGTTTGAACAATTTATTTTTTATCCTTAACTTTCCAAAACCACTGCAGTTCACTTTGACACATTTCTAAAGTCCAATTACATTAGTTAGCTCGTTAAAGTACCAAGATTTGTGTTCATTAATATCTATTAAGTATTTCCTCCTTTTTACTCTTCATTTTTTCAAACTCCATTTTGACACACGTTACACTACCATCACGAGAAAACCTATCACCAAAGGTAATTACGTCATTGCTAGTTCCTGATAGCGCCGCCTAAAGGTCTCGTGGGCAGTGTAGCCAACCTTTATAGTTTGTGCAATCCTTGGGACCTAGCTATAATGTGCCTTAGACCTACTTGGTATGTCTACATTTTACCTCAGTAAGATTCAATCGTTAAAAGGGTCCCAGTTGGTAACCCAGCCCTTTTCTCCCGGGTGAAGATTAAATCCCGACCTAACCCTGATTCGAACTAAAAGCTACTCAGATAGTCATGGATTTTATGTCTCATTTTTATGTCCCCCATGAAACAAAGGACTATCGTATGACTAATGTCCCGCTTACGGTACAAGTCGAGTTTCCTTATCGCCTGGAAAGCACGCAACCAGCTCAACCAATACTCACCGCCTCTTGCCTAACGGTCACGGCTCACGCCACAGAAATTGAAATACGTTTCTACGGAACTCAAGTTAGTATTTATTAGTATACTTTAATGCCAGCGCGTGAATGTCAAAGAAATTAAACAGGGATAGACTAGGTGGTTATTTTTACCATATATTATTACTAGATGGGATAAGCATACATTTATTATTATTATTATTATTATTATTATTATTATTATTATTAGCACCGCGTCTTACTACCCGTTCGGGTTATACGCACTTACGACGCTAATGTGTAATGGTAGGGTGATTTTTAGATGAAATGGAGGACCTACAGTTTAACGTGGGATCCGAACCACGGTGGAGGCCTGGAATTCCCCACGTTCACAAGATGTCTTGTCAGAGGTGCATACATTAATTACTGTGCTAATGTTGCTGATGTGACTTAAGATAACATTGTCCCAAATACGTATGAGGATAGTTAAGAGTGGAGTAGGTTACTTATTGAGGAGTCATATACCCTGTTATAATCAGAACATTGTTAGGGTAATCATATTTACAGGTTAGGTTGTGCTGGTCATTCAGCGCGATTGGGAGAGACTATAACCTCGTTTAAGGTATTCACTGATTAAACCAATGGGAAGAGACCAGTGGAGAGATATAGATGCAAAGGAAAACATTAGAATGAACCTGAAAAAAATTGTGTAATCAGGTAATCATATGAATTAAAACTTTTTTAGAAAAAAAAAAAGTCGTTGCTAAAAGCACATTCCTATTATGGAAAAAATCAAACAAAAATTGACAATCAACTAATCCAGACGGTAGCAGGACAGCTGGATGACCTCTCACCCTATATAACCCAATCTTTGGGGGGGAGGGAGGGGAATCCTGACCCACCCGTCCCATTTTTCATAAATCGCTCACCTCATCAAAAAACCCTGGTCCCCACCGGAACCCGCGGGTAGGCGCGACTCCGCGATCTCCACGAAAAGATTAAATTCTCGACACAGCCGCTAATACTGTGGAAAAAGACCGACCGCTAAAAACCAATCCTCAAGAAAATAAAATCCTCCCAAACCATATTCCCATACCAAAAATTTGAAACCCCAGCCCAACCTTAAACCTCAAGCACGTTACACGTCACCATCCTCAAAATGCGGTCATTACTCATCTAATACACCTCATTGGTTAACAATAGTACTAGAACACTTGTAATCATAACACAAGCTCAATTCACTGGTTTCATTTCATAGGTTATCATGAGGTTAAGGGTAACGACCGTGACTTGATATTCAAACATTAAATCAGCCCCTCATCCTTTTACAATTCAGACGGCACTACTGTCTCTGGTTGATTTGGAATGGGCAGCAGGCGAAAGTAGACAAACTGATTGACAAGTTCATGATTTGACGACAAAGTTAAAACCAATATTTCGAAGATTTGGGTGGTTAAAGTGATAGACATGAGAAGGACAGTATGATAGACAACCGAATGGTCGACAAACTGATGCACAGGTGGACAAAGTAAGACCGACATGGGTACAGAAAGAATGGCTAAACCCACTCTTTTGAGTCTGGGGTCACATTGGACGTAAAGATCCGTTATAATATCGAGGTCAAATGTTTTCACGATTACAATACTTTATCATTATATTATAACTTAATAAACATACCATACAACTCTGTAAAGCTTTGGTTCTCATCTTTTGTTGATTTAGAACAAATATAAAGTTTATTTTCCCCCTTCCTCCCCCTCCATATCCCTTTGACTATAAATACCACACCCATTGTCAATATCCTTGCATATTTGTGCTTTAAGCAACGAATGGCTTTAGTTTGGTTTGGCTGAAATTTAGTTTGGACGTGTAGCAAAAAAAAAAAAAA
>CABEEJ010002921.1:84742-96263 GCA_901482245.1 Timema douglasi
GAATCTCGGTCGGGTGAACTGGGGGTGGTTTTTCCTAAATGGTTTTCCACTCTCCCTCCACGCAAATGCGGGTTCACTTCCTTTATTTCAACCGTCTCAATTCCTAATCCATTAGAGTAATTAGTACTTAAAGCGCATAACCCGAATGGGTAGTAAGACGCGGTGCTAAAATATTATAATATAATGTAATGGTAGGGTTATTGTAAGATGAAATGGAGGACCTACAGTTTAACGTGGAATCCGAACCACGGTGGTGGCCTGGTATTCCCCACATTCACAAGATGTCTTGTCAGAGGTGAAGGAGGGGTTTGGTAATCAGATAAATCTGTGCCAGGACCGAGGATTGAACCCCGGCCGCCGCACAGAAGTCTGACACCTTACCCCTAGACCCCCAGGTCACCCGATGATATAAACAGTTGTTGAATATCTGTCCAGGGTGTCCTGGAATTTAATGACCAATTTTTTATCTTCATTTAAAACGTTTGTCGTTCAATGCTACTATGCCCATGACAGATATTCAACAAATGTTGATATCACCATGTGGAGACAAATTGGCTTAATTTTTTCACTGAAGAAATATTTGATCTGTTTTGGCGAAAAAAGATAGTTTTCTATGAAAAATGCACAAAAAAAACCTGGCCTTTTCTCCCGGCAGTGTCAGAAAGACTAATAAGAAAAACACACACAACATATAAATCGTCAGTTAAACAACATACTTACAAAATATATCTAGTGTTCCTAAATGAGAATGTAATATTATGCAAACAGTGCTCAACGCTAGCTTTGTTTTCTGACAGATTGAGATCAGCTATGTATAGTAATTATAGTATGGCATGGTCCTTACAATTTACTAAAAGAGAAACTGGTTCATGGGGTAATGAGTGGTCAGTGCACCTGGCTACGAGTATGGGGGTCCCGATTCAATTCCCGGCTGGTACTTTGTGTATTTTTTCCCGAAAGGGAATTACCCTAATGCTCACCAAGGTTTGGTTAATTAGGCTTAAGTTAGGTTTAAGTGTTTCCACTTGTTCCTCACCCTCATACTCGCTATCACCATCACCTCATCTCATCGGGACATGAAAAGAACCTCCACGGAAAGGCTGTACGATTAGTACATTCGGGCGTCCCCTGGACAACGGTACATCAGTACCGGCTGATTGGCTAATCTTTCCACTACTGGTCTGCGACAGATGTAGCCCAGACGTGCAATATTTATTTATACTAAAAGAGAAGAAAACCTAACCTAAGGAATAAATATTTCAAGGATGGCTAAAAAAACACACCGATTATTCACACACAAAATACAACTTAAAATGGTTTTGAAATAATGAGATTGACATTGAAATAAGTTTATAGTTACACTTTACTGCGGAGCAGCCCTAGCCCACATTGTTCTCGTATCGGGAGGTTAAAGTTCGAATTCCAGCTGGATGCAATGATAATATTATTTTCTCCGTTAAAAGTTATACAGGTGAATACAAGCTAATTATGTATATTCTATCTACGGTCCACGAGATAAGTAATTTAAATATGTTGCGTTGTGTTCCGCTATGTTGCCCCTCTGACCCTCAATAATTCCAAACTTTGTAAATCACGCCCAAAAATTTATGACAGTGTTTACGTCCTCATATTCATTCGAGCACGTATTTTCGACCACAAGACCCCCCATGAGACGACCTACTGATAATCATCTGTGTTCTCTCCTGAGAAGCTCTTCCTCAAAGTTTGTCTCGTCTCACACCCCATCATATCAATCCTCTAAACGAACTTAAAATCATACTAAGCCACTCAGGTATGTAAGATAATGAATATACATTCACTATCTATTTTAAACTTATTCATGTCTGTCTATTGTGATTGTTTATCTTTCTTTTTTTAATGAATTTTTAAGAAAACTTAAAGACTAAAAGTCTTTGATCCACTGATTGATTTTTTTTTCATTTGTGCCTTCTGTAAGTAAGTTTATACATTACTCCTCTTCCAATATGCACCTAATCTACTGCGTGAGGGTCACAGTAGTCATGAAATCTTTATACCACTGTAGGTGTGTCAGGGCAAGTTTGAGTGATGTGTAGCCATGACATCTTGATACCACTGTAGGTGTGTCAGTACCAGTTTGAGTGGTGTGTAGTCATGACATCTTGATACTACTGTAGGTGTGTCAGGGCAAGTTTGAGTGATGTGTAGTCATGACATCTTGATACCACTGCGGGTGTGTCAGGGCAAGTTTGAGTGATGTGTAGTCATGACATCTTGATACCACTGTAAGTGTGTCAGAACCAGTTTGAGTGATGTGTAGCCATGACATCTTGATACTACTGTAGGTCTGTCAGTACCAGTTTGAGTGATGTGTAGTCATGATATCTTGATACCACTGTAGGTGTGTCATGGCAAGTTTGAGTGATGTGTAGTCATGACATCTTGATACCACTGTAGGTGTGTCAGAACCAGTTTGAGTGATATTTACCTGTCCTTGTGTTGTGAGCGATGTGTTTTGGTTGGCCGGGAGCTGAAGAAGAAACCGCAATGTTCTAATCTCGTACGATTAATGGCTGGCCAGTTTGAGACTGATGACTGATCCCTGAGACGTCTTTAACAACCTTTATCTTATTTCATGAACGTTACAGGAAAAGGACCATCGATCCAGACTGGAAGGGACACAGGGGGAGACTTGGTGTGCGGGGGATAGGGAGGTGGGGTAGATAACAGTGGCGGCTCGGGATTTTTAGAGTAAGGTACAAGTCTGGATATTGATGGGACTGTACTTGTACAATATTTCAAATTTTAATTTTCTCTAAATTTAACCATATTTAATCATATTTTCTTTAGATTACTGCTTTGTAACGTAATTTGTTTGTATATTAAAATTATCTATAAACTAATATAAAGATAATGTGTTTAAGGCGCATGTTTGAAATTTATTGACGCATTTATTTAGAATTACATTTGAAATAAACAAGTTTTTAAACATAACAGTTTCCAGCCCACTTAGGTGGCCACATGGTCTAAGGCGCTACTTTTGCAGTATACTATACTGCCAATTACGTGGAGAGCTAGGTTCAAATCTTAGTCGGGTGCACTGAGGGCAGTTTTTCCCAAAAGGATTTCCACTCTCCCTCCATGCAAATGCGGCTATAATACCTCTAAAACGCTTCTTTCCTCATACTTACTCCGTTAGAGCAATGATCATATATAAGTCATTCACGAAATAAGTTTACCTGGATGACAGCTCGAAATGTTACTAGAAGTATTCCCTAATATATCACTACGCCAACAGCTGACATTCTATCCCTTTGGATGACTGTAATGAAAACAGTTGGTAATATATTAATGTGATAGTTAACCACAGTAATTTAGGCCAATATTGTTTATATATTTATTTGAGGTCGGACACAAAGTCTATTTATAGTTTTATTCCCCCTTAAAAAAATATTCACACCACTTTCACAAAAACTTCTAACGAACATAGCCTCAAAACGGCGACCGACGAATTTAAACCATATGATTGAACATAACGGTAAACAAGTTTTTTACAATGATGCAGACACGCAGTTGATGAAAATAATTTTATTCAGCTAAATATTTCAAAATACGATAAAATAATCATAAAGTGATTTATTGTATGTAAAAAAATGACAACAATTTTCTATTTTCCAAGTAAATACGATGCCTGTATTGTGCACTATATTACACAAAATCAGTAACGTTCCAAAACGAAAAATAAGTACTTTTAATTATGTTTAAAATATTGTTTCGAGTTGGACAAAAAGAAATTATTTAAAAAAATTAAATAGTATGATAAAACTTAAGTTCACGTTATTTTAAATGTAATATATAACAGGTAATTAAAGATCTTTACATTTATAACAAAACTGTGATATTTTACAAGTGTTGGCAACCCAAAATCTAAACATATGATTTTCGAACTGTCATCCAGGTAAAAACCTATCGTGAATATAGGTATGTTTATAACCTGAAACGGATGTAAGATGTAGTGATAAAAAGATATGTTGAGGTAGGTTTCATCGTCCATTATATTTCATTGGTGTTGTTATTGGCCCTCCGTGACCCTGAAAGAACTTTCAAACACAGATGGTGCATGTTATGGGGGTTTTACATCAAAATTAAATAAATAATGTTTTTTTTTTCTAATCCATCCTTCCTTTGCGGCGTGCCAAGAAACAGTCGTAATCTTTATTCTCCGAATCTTTATTTTCTCAATCTGCTATCGCGTATTTTGTAGGGGATGTGAAATTCCAAACATAGTTTTTAACCGATACTTAGAATTTTTTTTTCCATTTATTTGAGGTATTTATCGTGCACTTTCTAAGCCTACTGAGTATATCAGCACAAAACTTATAAACTAACTTAAAACTATAACAGACACAACACCAATCCCCCGGCCGTTAATTCCCCATTGTGAAAGGAGACACATTTCATCAATGATAAATCTTTCGGCCACTACGGGAATCGAGCCCGGAACTCTTATATCGGTAGACAGACACGCTACCGACTAATATCAGGTGTCGGACGATACTTAAAAGATATGGTTATATTTTAATGCACACGAAAATTAATATTAACATTCATAATATGCCAAAATAAATTAATTTATGTAATTAATTAATTTCTATAACAAACTGCTATGTGATGTTTGTCCACAGGACTAGTCCTGATATAATCAAGTTTAACTAAATGTAAAATGACGTCGTCAATACGAAAGTCGAACCCCCGAGTCTTTAGTTTTGAGTTACAACGCTCTGCAATAGTACAAATATTTAAATAGGACTCTGGGTACCAGTTGAACTAGAACACTCAAACGCAAAGGTCCCGGGATCAATTACCGCGTCCAGGTTGTCATAAATAAGGGAATTTGAGCCATAATAGATCTCAAATATGCGATATAAAACTTAAAAAAAAACAAAATAGAATTTTATGACAGTTTTTCAGTCACTGTCTTCAGAACTAGAATTTTCTAGCCGGAGCGTACTTCAAACAATTTTTAAAATGTTCAAATTTATGTCCCCTGGATTCTATACCCGAGGCACTGGAGAAATTAAGTTTATTTAGTGTTGATTATTATTATTATTATTATTAATTAGCACCGCGTCTTACTAACCGTTCGGGTTATACGCTTTAAGTACTAACTACGCTAATGTATTGGGAATTGGGAAGGTTGAATTAGAGGAAGTGAACCCACATTTTCGTGGAGGAAGAGTGTAAAACCATTTAGGAAAAACCACCCCCAGTTCACCCGACCGAGATTCGAACCTCGATCTCCCCGTCCTCGGCGGTCGAGCTCAACACGACTAGCGCGTTAGCCAACTACGCCACCGAGGCGGGTATATTACACTGTAAAATGGAAAGAGTACAAACTTGCTTTACCAGTGAAAAGAAGAACACAGTTCACACTTTACATTGCTGCCACTGGACAAATAGGTAATGGCGGCTTCTTGAAGAAAATCGATCGTTACAGCTCAATCCCCCGACCTAGGTTTCATTCTATCGAAACTCATCAGTAGAGCGTGTGAAACGCGCAACGCAACTTACTGAAAGAGGAAACATACAAAAAAAATGGTAGAAAAAGAAAATGTGAAGAAAGATAGGACACTTAGATAGGAATAACATTCTAAAAGCCATATTGTTGTTCCTTTTGTATGTTTCTATCCACCTTTCCTTTACCTTCTTCCAAGTATAATACAATTACCTCATAAAGTGGAAAAGAGGTTTTCCTTAGAGAGATATATTATATCTTCAAATAAATTGTAATTAGAAGTGAAATAAGAACACTTTGACTACGTAGCAGCGTTTGTGATATATCGCTTTTATCTTGGAGTTAATACGAAATGAATGGTACGGTGCATCACACAGACTCTCTCTCTCTCTCTTTTATCTCAATACCCTTAGAGTCATTTTCACGAAAAAATAATTTTTCCTTTTTTAGTAGCTTAAGTAAACTACCCTTAATTTTAGAGTTGGATATCTAATTTCAAAACATCCTTGGGGGGACCTTATGAAAACCCTTGATACAATTGTTTGGCCTGATCGATCAAATGGTTTAGGCTTTAGGCTGAGTTACAGACAGACAGAATCGCAAAAACTACTTTTTCGGCGTCAAGGGATTATAAAACATCGATTTATCAACATCTCGAGTTTTTTTTTTTTTTACGATCACAAAACTTCTCTCTCCGAGGGGTTGAGCGACAATTAAAGTACAGTTTTTTTATTTGGAATAAAACACTGATAGGTGAGCTTCATAAAAATAATATTTTATCTGTATTTTTATTTTCTAAGTTACAAAATTACAAATTGTGTCTTATGCCTCAGCGTTCTTGACCATGGTAGATAAAATTCAAACTAAACTTTTTTTTAATGTTATCTATGTGTGTAGGCCTACATAGTTTATGGACGCTAGCTTTAAAGATGAATTTATCGGGGTATTTGTTCAAATTTTACATGAGAACGATGATTGCTAATTTTATTGGTAAAATCAATTCAAATAGCTTGATATTTCGAATTAAAATGGTAACCTAATTAGTGTTTAATAAACGCCATCCATTTAAATGTTGTAGTTGGGTAGTTGGATTATTTTTAAAGTGTCAACCAAATCATTTACAATCAATCAATCTATGTAACATTTGTATGTAGTAAGTTTTTATATTATTATGTTGCACTCATTTCTAATTATTAATTATTATATAATTATCCATTATTTGCATGATATATGTTTCATAATACGTTTTCAATGTTAAACTAATTTCAATATATTATTATTATTAGCCCCGCGTCTTACTACCCGTTCGGGTTATACGCACTTACTCTCATGTGTAATGGTAGGGTGATTGTGAGATGAAATGGAGGACCTACAGTTTAACGTGGAATCCGAACCAACGTGGAATCCGAACCACGGTGGAGGCCTGGCATTCCCCACATTCACAAGATGTCTTGTCAGAGGTGAAGGAATGGTTTGGTAATCTAATAAATCTGTGCCGTGACCGAGGATTGAACCCCGGCTGCCAGCACAGAAGTCTGACACCTTACCCATAGACCGCCAGGTCACCAATTTCAATATACAATGTTAAATAAATTATATGTTATTTTGAATTTTTTTCAAAGAAAATAGACAAACAACTATGAAATATATAATTAAAAATGACAGAAACATTATTATTTTTATAATTATTATTATTACTTGTTACAGGCTTTCTAATATTTTAGTAGCTAGAGCTCTGGACGGTCTAAAAGGTAATTTCCTTTAGCCACCATTTTCTTTCAAGATGGTTACCAAGTCTAATATTTATCTAGGAGCCTTCCAAAGTTGATACAATCACAATTTGATAGGCAGAAGTTGAGAAAAATACAAGAATTGGTGTTTCGTTGAAAGAAAATGGTACCTGTAAATTTTAATTATCTTGTAAATTAACCAGACGTATCCATTCCAAATTTCAGCACGATCGTTGAAGTGGTTTTTGCATGAAAGAGTAACAACACCGACCCTTTTTTTAAATTTTAATAGGATTTACATAATGTTTTAAAATTAATTAATTTTGAATCACCGTCTGAAAAAAAAATTATTTTATAAATAGTTATACTTTAGTTTGTTACTAAAAAAAACTTTCGTTTTTGTATGTCGTATCTTTTTTTTATTCATGCATATAAAATTTCTCTTGTATCAATTTTTAATTTTTTTAGAAATGTGTTGTAAAACCTCTTTCTACTTCACGGGATTGTTTCTAGAAAACCCTCTCAAAAACAACAAAACTTGAAAAGCTCTTCCCTTTTTGAAAGTTACCTCGGAAAGCACCCCGTAGCAGTTTGTAAATTCATCTCCAGAATAATACATTGTTCATAACATACGCCCCACTTTACTTCAAAAGGAGAGAAGGGTAAAGGTAAATATTAAACATATTTTAGTAAAATTAAACGACAAATGAGCATCTAATTAAAAATATCCTCTTCAGTTCTGTAATTAAAATAAATTATCTGGTTGTGTGTATTATATTTATATTTTAGTAATTTATATTATTCCAAGAAACCTACTGTTTGGTTATACATTATTATTTTTATTATTTGCGGTATTTAACGTGAAATTTTTACCTGACTGATTATATCAGCACACCAATTATAAATTAATTTAAATCTAGAATAGTCTAAACGCTGAACCCTCGGTCTTGAATTTAATCGCCGTGAAAGGTTAAACCCACATTTCACCAATGATAAATGTATCGGCCGTGCCGGGAATCGAACCCGGGACCCTGTGTTAAGCTGGCAAGCACACTAGTGCCTGAGCTAAGGTGTTTAATTAATTTCAATATTATTAATATTATAATATAGGTGACCTGGTGGTCTAGGGGTAAGGTGTCAGACTTCTGTGCTGACGGCCGGGGTTCAATCCTCGGTCCTGGCACAGATTTATCTGATTACCAAACCCTTCCTTCACCTCTGACAAGACATCTTGTAGATGTGGGGAATGCCAGGCCTCCACCGTGGTTCGGATTCCACGTTAAACTGTAGGTCCTCCATTTCATCAAACAATCACCCTACCATTACACATTAGCGTAAGTGCGTATAACCCGAACGGGTAGTAAGACGTGGNGTCCTCCATTTCATCAAACAATCACCCTACCATTACACATTAGCGTAAGTGCGTATAACCCGAACGGGTAGTAAGACGTGGTGCTAGTAATATGAAAAATGTATATATATAGTGCACGTCTGGGTTACATCACTCGTATCCCAGTAGTGGAAATACTAGCCAGTACTGATGTACCGTTGCCCATAGGTCGCCCGAATGTACTAATAGTACATACATCCTTTCCATGGAGGTTCTTTCCATGTCCCGATGAGATAATTTGAGGAATGGAATATGGAATAAAGAATTTTTAAAAAAATATTTCCTGACATAGGACCATATAACACCTAAATATCAAGTTCGAACGAAATCCATCAAACTGTTTTGGGTTCATCCCGAGGTATAAACAAAAATATTGACCTATTGAATTGTTTAGCTTACATTTTTAAGTTAAAGGACACATAAAAAAATTAATATTCTCAAGTCCAAACATTTTTTTCCGATCACAATAATGATTTTTTTTTCTTCTTCCAGAAAGTAAAATGCAGACAAAAAAAAACGCAAGTCATGGTTAAATGACTTTCAATTTTACTTTTCGGAGAGTAACCCGAGCTTTTCCTATTGAGTTCTCTGTCCCATTCCCCCCCCCCCTCCAACCTCTTGCCCCGGACTTGCCCCGGGATCTGTGGGGAGACAGAGGGAGAAGGGAGGATTCAATAAACGCTCATCCATCGCTTCCTTTACAATAGCTCTCCGCCAATACACGCGGGGAAACCTCAAATCCGAATGAATTTATCTTAAAGAGGATGAACCATCGACCGACCTTGGTCTGCTAACACTGATCGGACGTTTTATCTAGCACGGCGTCTTACTGCCCGTCAGGGTTATACGCATATGTTTTTAAGGATTGGGAAGGTTATATTTACAGGAAGTGTACCAGCATTTTCTTGGAGGGAGAGTGGAAAATCATTTGGGGGTAGGGGGGAAAACCGACCGAGATTCGAATCTTTATCTCACCATCATCGGCAGTCTAATCTACTGCGAGAGTAGCGCGTTAGACCACGTTGTCACCGAAGCTAGTTTTAAAATGCGGGTGACCTGGTGGTCTAGGGAGTAAGGTGTCAGACTTCTATGCTGGCGGCCGGGGTTCAATCCTTGGTCCCAGCACAGATTTATCTCTGATTACCAAACCCTTCCTTCACCTCTGACAAGACATCTTGTGAATGTTAGGAACGCCAGTCCTCCACCGTGGTTCGGATTCCACGTTAAACTGTAGGTCCTTCATTTCATCTCACAATCACCCTACCATTACACATTAGCAGTAAGTGCGTATAGCCTGAACGGGTAGCAAGACGCGGTGCTAATAATAATAATAATAATAATTTAAAATGCGGTTGATATAACGACAGTATAAAATAACACACATTTATACACACGCTGGGATAGATCCGTGACTCACTAGATACAAAGCCGTCTTCCCTTTCCCGGACTCGGCCCTCAGAAAAAAGCTCAATAACGACCAATTGAGTGACAGTCAGAACCCTTCACGTGACCAACATGGTTGCCATAAATTTCGTGTCCTTGGAGAGAAGAAGGCTCGAATTTAATAGTTATTTGATGATGTTGAACTTTGAGTAGGAGTACCCGCATTTGCGAGGATGGTGAATGGTGACCTTCTTCAGTTGTCGCGTAGTTTAACGCGCTACTCTCGTGCTAGAATATACCGCAGAAGATGGAGAGATCGGGGTTCGATTCCAGTCAGGTGCACTGAGTTGCAAAATGAGATGGAAAGCTACCCGCTTTGGTGGATGCATGGTCTAAGGCGCTACTCACACAGTATACTAGACTGCCGATCGAGGTTCGAATCTCGGTCGGGTGTACTGAGGGTGGTTTTTTTCAAAATAGTTTTCCACCTTCCTTCCATGCAAATGCTGGTAAACTTCCTATAAATATAACCTTTATAATCCCTAAAACCATTAGTGTAATTAGCACATAAGCGTATAACCGGAACGGGTAGTAATACGCGGTGTTAAAAGAAAATTGAAAGTTTTTGGTTTCTTCACGGAGCTGAATTAGTACTGCTGAAAAATTGGTGGAGCCGAAATTGTATTTCCCCGAAAATAAAATTAAAAAAAGAGCCTGAAAATAAATGTTAAGCAACTAACCAATTTATAAGTGACCTTTTTTTTTCTATTTCTGTCCAAACCTTTCACAAACACACACACATACACATACACACACGAGCACACATGTTCGTGGACTGTTCCCGCTGGCTCTGAAGTTTACTAAGTTATCTAAATAAGCTTTAATTCAGCTAAAAGCAAAACCCCATGTCGTGAGTTTAGAGTTTTGCTCACATGATTTGAAACGTGCCTTATGACGTCATCGGACTGCGCTTTATGTCATCCAAGAACGAAAACTTTGTTTATAATAATCTCAAAAGAACACACATTATTTTAATATCACGTCTTACTACCCGTCCAGGCTATACGCAGGTTTACATACTCTTTTTTCCCCAGCTTATGCCACCAGGGTTTGTTGACAGATATTCCTGGTCTTCTACTGTCGGTGACGGATATGTAGCGGTCTTCTGAGGTTGAGATGTGATAACTTCATCCCGATGAGATGATGATAATTATGTGGTGCCAGTAGAAGTCTTGAACCTAACTTAAGCCTAATTGTCCAGACCATGGTAACTATAGGAACAAATTCCCCCTCAAGAAATACCTATGGTTCCCCCAGGAATCGAACCTAGGACCTTTGGATTACTATCCAGGAATGCTGAACCCTATACCAAGAGGGCGGCCTATTTACACTATTAGGAGAGGGACGAGAAAAATAGACGGAGATAGTGTCAGGCTTATATTATTATTATTATTAGCACCACGTCTTACTACTCGTTCGGGTTATACGCACTTACGCTAATGTGTAATGGTAGGGTGATTGTGA